>QZFA01000013.1:0-288778 GCA_003614995.1 Cladosporium phlei
TTCCTCTACCTTTATTAACCCTTAGTTTAACCCGATCAACACCTTCGGTATTCTACCCCCGTTATAGCGCTTTAATCGAGATAGTTAATAAGAGCTTCGGCGTAAAAACTCTATAAAATCCTAGAGGTATCCTCTTAGCTACTAAAGCTAGGGTTCTTCTTACCTTCGCTTCGTATATAGCGAAGGGGATCTACTTCCGATATAGATTAGTAGTTATCGGATAGTTTTTAAAACCGTTATAGTAGTAGTCCTCTATTCTAGGCTAGTAACTCGCCGTAGCTACCTTCTAGTTACTATCCCTTTATACGAACTACGCCGCCTAACCTAGCTCTACCGTAAGAAAACTTAGCTCTAAGACGAAGGTATCTTAGGTTCGTAGCCGGTACTACGTATAGGTGTTTCTCGTCGCCGACCTACGACGTTAATACTAATACATATTTATAAACTAATATTATACTAGAGGAAGCAGAATAGTAGAAGAAGTAAGATAGATAGTAAGGTCTACTAATTTCAAAAGGTCGTAAGCTAGCTAATTACTAACTTCTATCTTATAAAGTTTATTATAAGTGATTTATAGAGATTTAGTATCTATAAATCTAGTACTAGCTAATTTTAATAAACATTAACTAAGATATATTAATGATAGTTAGAATAAAGAGTAGCAATTTATAAGATTAGGATTATAAGTAATGTTTTATTATTATATATAAATTAATATAAATTGAAGCTATAACATAGACGACTTACTAGTACTAGTACTCGTAAGCTATAGTAGGACAGTAGAAAAAGTAGAACAGAATTAAGAGTTTATAGCTTATAGCTAATATATTTCTAGCTATGCTAGCTTTTTTAGCTTAGAAATTAAGTGTTAGTTAGTTTAAGGAATAAAGAAGATACTATCTAAGTACTAGTTAAATTACTCTAGTACTAATTAGAGTAAAAGTTCTCTTAAATAAGGATTTTATCTTAGTAAGATTTTAAATATATACTAATTAAGCTATATACTAAGTTATAACTAATATTTTAATCTAGTTTTTAGTTTAGTATAACTTTGAAAACTAAAGTTAGTATTAATTAAATTATATTAGCTTAATCTTAATTAGTGCTTCTATAAATCAGCTATTTAGAGGCTAGAACTATTAGATTTAGGACCCGTTCTTATATATACCTAGCCTAGTCTAGATTATATATAGAGAGTAGTTAGATAGAAGTATATTTAATCAATTATTAAAAACAGCTAGTAGTGACCCTATTAAGCTTTATTCCTTATCTGTATATAAAGCCTCTTATACTATTAAGACTAAACTAAAGTATCTACTAGATAGCTTATAATTAAGATAAACTCTTTTTTCTAAAATCTTTATAATCTAATAACTTACTTCTTTTATAAAGTAGTATAGATCTATTAATACTATTAAAATAAAGCTGAGACTAGATTTATAGAGACTTTATATTACTAACGTATATATATTGAACTTTTAAAAGTTAAAGTTAGTAATCAAATGACTTATAATTTTAATACTATTAACTCTAATTTTTGATCCTACTTCTCCTACTGTCCTACTACTCTTACTATTAGACGTCGTTAGATGCTGATATTTTGGTCATGGTTATGGTCTTGGTTCAGCTCGATTAGGTAGGTAATCGTCGATCTTGTGGCTGAACTGGACCATGGGTTGGACTCGGAGTCCGAGGCATGTTCTCGTCTCTTTACGGTATAGCTCGTGCGGCTGCTGCCGCTATCACGACCTCAGATTGTGTTGTTGGTAGTGGTGTTGTTAGTGGTGAGCTCGTGGATCTGCTCCTTAGTGAAGCGTGTGAGGTACACGGTATTAGACTCAGCCCATTCGTCGAGGTCCCATGGCCGGCCGTCATAATGCAATGGTGGGTCATCCCGTAGGACGTGGTCTTCAGCGAGCGCCTCCGCGAGCAGGTACAGGTCCGCAAGGTCCAGATTAGGAAGGAGGTCGTCATCCATAGTAGGTAGGTTGGTTGGTTGGTTGGTAGGTAGGTAGATAGAATGAGAAAGAACACCTCGAAAAACAACGCGATTTTGACCAAGTCCGCAAACACGACTCCAACGACCTCCAACGACCTCCAACGCCACTAACACGTCATGACACGGCAACACGCGATAGTGACACGACACGGCAGTGGCCGTGGGGCTATACCTATTGGAGTGCTTGGCAGTAGGACCAAGATTAGAACCAAGATCTGAACCAAGGCCAACTTTTCACCAACTAACGACGTCTATTATGTTATCTATCTCTCTATGTATACATTCAAATCTCCTAGGTATATTCTAGAATAGGTCTATAATCTACTGTTTCTAGCCTTTATGTTAATCAATACTAGGGTTAATAAGACTTATATAGCGAATCTAAAGTATGTGTTACTTAATCTATAAGTTAATATGGTCAAATAGAGAGAATCAGCTTAGTTAGCTTATTATTAGCTAATTCATAGCTTAAAGTCTTAAATTTTAAAAATCTAAGGCTTTAAGTCTTTAACTTTAATAGCTAATAGCTTGTGTGGTACTAGTATAAATAAGCTAAATCTTTATGTATTCTTGGTTTATACGTTAAACTTACTAACTCTTGATTTTTAGCTTGATGCTTCCAACTAGTCTTAGGTAAAATCACTTTTAAGCTATAAACTCTAAATCCTGTCCTGCTTCTTCTATTGTCCTGTTTCTCTTACTATGACGTTATTAATATTACTAACTTGGACTTGACTAATCAATCAGAGTTTTTGTTAGCAACTAACTAGCTTATGGTTTTTAGAGTTGTAAGCTTTAAATCAATGTTCCGCTTCTCCTACTATTCTACTTCCCCTACTGTGACATTAGTAATAATCTCTACATCAATGTGTCATAAATTATGCTCTTATGAGACGGAGTCAATTGATTTGACTAGCCCCATCTGACTTGACTAGACAAAATTAGTCAGTTCATTTGACTTGATTCAAATTAGTCAATAGATGCAGGTTTCATGTTTCTGACTGTGTGGTTCAAACAACTCTCTAATAGACATCAAATCAAAATGTCCAATATATAGATACAGCTCTAGAAAAAAAACAAATCCCGATCTTGAGATTCCATCGAAGTCGCTTGAGTGTGCAAAGCAACCTTGACATTGAAAGCAAGACAAGTGTGACATGACCAACGTATTCATAGCCAAGTTAAGATCTAACTAATACACATCGAGAGAAAAAACAGACGACAACAATAATGCGCTCAGGGTTTCTTTTGAGTGAACACGCTCGCTCTTCAAGCACGCAAGCAAGCAAGCAAACAAACAACCCATACATGCCCTATGCGGGATGCAATAAGTACCCCAAAACAAAAAGTACCTCCCAAATCGTCAACATAAGAAAGTGAAGATGAGAAGATTGTACGAAAAGCGTCCAGCGAGCTCGTCTTGTCGGAACCCGCATTTGACTGGCCCCCATGGACTCTTGTTGATATTCCACCTCTTGAAAGTCCTTGCATGCAGTCCAAACCGAAGCATACAAAGGCGACACCGTCTAGTGCACCGAAACTTGCTGGAAGACGTCTCGCACTCAAACATTCGAATGACGCCCATCGAACCCAGTGGCAGCTCACTAGTCGCTATCGAGTCGTGGGACTCGAGCGGTCAGGAAGGTCAAAAACACTGCTCCCGCGAGGGAATCTGTCGTAATGTGATCATGACGGGCGATGATATAGGAAGTAAGGTTCTTCTTCAGCGGTTTCTACGTAGCCGTCTCTAAGGCTGCCACGCTGTTCGTCGCTGGCACCGGTGTGCGGTGACCTCCGCCAACCTGCACACGATCCTCCTAATACCGCTGCACAGACGGAGGCCCTCCTACCATGTCGCTGCTATAGCTCGGATTGTTGGAGATTTGGCCCTTGAGCTGGAAGATCTCGTCCTGCATGCGGGAAATGCGCAGCTCGTACTCATCCTGCATACGGCTGAACCGCTGCTCAATGCTACGCACGTACGCCCAAATGTCGCCTTGACCTTGCGGCTCTTGTTGGCTCACGGTTCCAGCGGCTAGGACATCCCTCATGCTGCTGCCGGAAGAGCGGCCATGGCTGGACATGCTTCCGGGATTCGAGCTTGAATTTGCACTTTGTGGTGGTAGCTGTTGGTGGTGCAATGAGCTCGGTCCAGGACCAGAGAAGTTCCCAGACTGCATGCTTTGGCGTACTTGTGGCTGGGATGTACCGCCAGCGGACATGGCCGGAATGGGAAGAGGTGGCAGCTGTGGCGCAGCTTGGCCCGCATGAGGAAATTGTGAACTGGGATGTTGCGGCGGTGTTCTTCCGCCACTCCCACGACCGAACTGTTGCTGTTGGAACTGGGTAGTCAGGCTTGGAGAACGACCACGTGCTGATGTTGTGTTGCCGTTCGGGTCGGTAACGCTTAGCCTGTGTTGATCAGGCGGTTGGCCCGGCGAGAGGGGTTTGGGAGACTCGGTCATCATGCCACCTTGTTGATGAAACACCTGTCCAGGTACGGCAGTGTAGTACGAGTTTCCCATAGGCGCGGTTGCTGCCGGACTGGGATGACCCGATATATCACGTGGCGAGCTCACGACGCCGCCAGCCGAGTGTACGACCTGAGGCGGGGCCATTTCGCCACGCTGGTGTTGTAGTGCATGTGGCGGATATGTGCTCGAGTGCTGGCGGTACACCTGTCTGTCACCGTCTTGTGTTGTCTCGAGGTGTGTGCGCTTGCGGCTTGGCTCGCTCTCCCGACGAGCGTGCGGATCCATGTCAGCATCATCCTCATCGTCCGGATATTCAATGCCGTCCATGCCTTCGCCGTCTCGCCCGAAGATTTCGTCTTCGCCACCAACACTCGACCTTCGACCAGCGCATCCTCCGGGTCCCTTGTTATGGCGAGCCAAGGCGTCGCCGCGCGCGAAGCGTCGCCCACACTTGTCGCATGTATGAGGTCGCTCCCCAGTGTGAAGCTTGGTGTGCCGTTTCAGATCGTGTAAGCGTCGGAAACGTGCATTACACGTCTGACAAACGTAGGGCTTCTCTTGACTATGCGTCAACAGGTGACTTTTCAAGTTATGATGTCGCGTAAAATCCGTCGAGCAATATGGGCACTTATGGCGCTTGTTCGATGAGACCGGTGATTTGGGACTTGATTGGCCGTATCCCGGGAGACTCAAGCCTCTTGAAGGTGCTCCGTCTCTGTCGTGCTCCTGCGGTGGCGGGCCGGGATATGAGAACGCTTTGTGGCCGTCGTCGCCACTCACATTCAAGTGTCCGTTGTCGTTGGGGTAATTACTTGACTCCGACATGTCGGCGGGCTCAGCGACAAAGTTGTGCTGGCCCGAATGATCGGAAAGATTGCTGGCCGTCGCTGTCATTGTAGACCCAACGCCCGACGTTTCGACCGATCCATAGCCAGACATGCTCGTTGGACTCGTCTCTAATGTATTACCTAGAACCACCTTTGGAATGTTGATCTTCTCCGCTGCTTTGCGCAATGGCTCACTAAGTTTATTCGGCGCTGGGCTGTCTGATGGGCGACTGATTCCTCCACCACCCATCAACGCTTGCATAGCCTGTACTGCAGGATTGGGGCTCGTCCGCTTTGCGTCTGCGGTGCCAGGTCGCTGCTGGTGGGCCGTCCTCTTAGCCTCGGCGACAGCTGCCGCCCCGGTCAGAGACACGGGTGAACGGCGCTGGGGAATTGAATGAGTGTCTTTCGAGCTTGCCGTTTTGGTGGTAAGGCTGGTCGCGGCAGCCGTGGTATTTCGCGACGGATCCGGGTGCAATAAAGCCGAGGCTGCGAAGGGCGCGGTGGTTTGCGCGTCCGACCTGGAAGGGAGCGTGGTAGGCGTTCGAGGAGGATGATCGAGCACCTGGGGTTGGGAGGGTGGAGATGCGGCGCGCTGTGTTGTTGCCATAAGGCTAGGCCGGCATTGGCGACCACTCGTCGGGTCTATCGCTTAACAGATTGACTATGGCCGCGCGCGTCGAGGTCAGCGTGCATTCAGCGCAGCGTTAAGGTGGAGGAAGGGCTTGGCAACAGCAGGCTTGCGCGCTTGCGGCGTGAGCTCACATGGCGTGGCGAGGGCGGCAGTGGCAGTGGCAGTGGCAGTGCATGGTTCACCGAGCACTCATGGGGACGACGACAACAGATGACAGAGGAAGACGCACCTGGCGACGGCGACAGCAACGGCGGCGGCGGCGGCGGCGGCGGTTTGGCTGCGCTACTAGGTCGTGACTCGTGAGTAGCGTAAGAGAGCTGGACAGCCGCGATCTTGATAACTTGAATTCCTCCGCAGTGACCAGCGGGTGGGCCGCATAGCACGTGTCGCAAGCAAATGACGTCGGGCGTGGCGACAGCCTGCAAGCAAGCCGCTTTCTTCTGGAAGGGCAGACGGCGGTATGCTGTTAAACGGTTGTTCGGCTGGTGGGGAGGAGAGGCGAGGTTGGCGATGGAATATAGAGTAAGGTAGGTAAGACTGTGAGAACAATCCAACACCGGCGAGAATTGGAACGAGGAAAAGGTCCAAGCGGGGCGAGGAAAACGGAGGAGAACGGCGGCAGCAGGGTGTATCTTTCTGTCTGTCTCGGATTGTGTGGCGATGCGGTGGTGTCGGGATGTGTGAAGGAGCAGCCCTGGACAAGCACCAAGGCACAGACTGAGAAAGACAGACAGGGTGGGCTAAAGGTGGCGCAGCTGGCGCAAGGATAAATTCTGGAACGGTGCTTTGGCGGCGGGCTGTCGGTGGGGCCTTGCTGTAGGGCCGTGTCCGGTTCGAGGGGAGGGTTACAAGGTTAGGTAAGTATTGCTCGTCCGATCGAGTGGTCATGTACATGTGTGCGTGCTGAAAGGGCGGGATTCCAGCTACCATGAATTGACATCAAGTCACAACAGCAGACAGCGGCGGCGGCGAGCAGCAGGTGGCAACGGGAACACAACAGCCAAACCCTTTCGTAAGCCAAGGCATGAGCGCCACGATCTACACTAATCCTCGCCTCGCCTCAGCCAGCTCGTCCACAGCCATCAGACCCTCTCCTGGCCATCGGGATCGGAGTTGCGAGGCCGTTAGCTGCATGTCGACTTATTGGTGCATCGCCCGCCGCTCTGCGGCTGAGTGCGTCAGGCGTTTAGGTATACTGTATACGAGGCTGATGGCCGACTTTCGATCTTGTGAGAGGCGAGCAGCGAGCGAGACGCGAGAGAGGCGTGCTGTGCTGCAGTCTGGTGTTCGGTTCGCGTTTGTCCGCGACGCTCTTCACAGACAGTGGCGTACCATGGTTATACCAACGTCTCGGTCGGGTTCGGAGGCCGACCGACTGGTTATTGGGACCCTCAGGGGACCGATAGACGTGGCTGCTCGTCAACAACCCGTGGCTGACATCGAAAGCAAGGCTGCAAACCTGTTCTGGAGTCCTGGACGCGCTTCGGGAGCCACAGACGACCAATGATCGTCGCGCATCCATGCTCCTCAGTTGAAGTGGTAAGTAATCCGTCCGGGATATGCCACATGCATGCCAGCATCCCGAAGCATCGTCATGCCTGCAATCGTTCGATGGCGGATGGAGCTGCAAGCCATTCACCTGGAAGCGGACACTGCTCTCTCCATGTCGTGCAGTACACATGGTTGTTGCCGATTTGCGTGGCTTCTCTTTCGTTTCTTCCATCAACTTTTGTGTTTGGATGACATGGGCTAGGAGAGGTCATGCTGGGGGTTAGTGCCGAGACTAATGATTGCCTAAGCCACTTCAACAAATGCAACGGTCGGAATGAACCCGCGTGCGCGCGAGGTTGAAGATGGATTTGATTGCATATACATACATATACATACATATACATACATCCGTACCTCGCGCTCCTTATCAACGCACATTCCTCAACGCGTCTATAAGTTGTCAACATTCGCACTGCTACACACAGCTCAGCCGTGCGCACGTTCATGAACAACGAAGCCGAGGTTCCCAAACGAGATTCTTCAACAGGGATGCTGACCAAGACGCGACGATCTATACCAGGGTAACCGTGTGTAGTGCCAATATAACAAATGCAGTAGTGACATTGCACTTTTGGCGCGCTCGTGCACGGATGGGCAGAATGCGGACGAACACAAGCAAGCTGGCGCCTGCTAACCTTCAGCACTGGTGGACTTTTAGCCACTGTGGCTTACGGACCGCAATCTTCTGGGCGTAATTATGACATCTATTCGGAGTACTCGACCGCACCTCACGTCTCAAGTGGGATCGACCTTACTTGTACCTTGGTTATAGCTTGTTGTGGTGGTGATGACGACAATGCTGATAATTATGATCGGTTTGATGGTCATGACACGGTAATCATTGGCTTCACGCGAGCTGGGGAAACAGGTTGGAATTGTTGTACAGGTAGATCATGATGTTTCTGTATACTAATCTCATGTTGTCTACATGACATGTTAGACACTGCCAACATTACTAGAGTAGAGACACGGAAACACCGGAGAATTGATGACTTGAGATACGAGCGATCGAGTATCTACGCACAAATGCACACAGCTCAAGAATTGAATGTGATTTTCATGTTTGTCAATTAATAAGTGTGAGCTAACGGCAAAACCATCTCTGCAATTACCAAGCTGTCTACATACGACTTGCAACTATAGATCTACATCCCGCCATCGAGATAATACGAGAGCGTGTAGTTCAGAAAAGTGCACTGCTTCAGATCAGGGAAACCAATACTCTTGGCCGGCCAGTCGAGATTCTTCGCCGGTCCATTGCGATCACGAACCGGCAGCCACGGACCCGATTGCTGGACACCTTGAGTAGTCTGCGTAAACACCAGTCAGTACACCAATCCAGAAACGCAAGAATAGTAGCAAGAAGCCGTAGAACTCAAACTCACATTCGTATACCCTCGCACCTGCAGGTATTCCATCGACGGGTTCGGGTTCCCAGATCTCGTGAAAGCCGCAAAGTAGCCAGAGATGAGTTGCAAAGCCTTCAAATCGTCCGCATTGCGCAGAGGGTCATGGTTACCATAAGTGAACCCGACGTCCGCACCATGCAAGCGGAAGTAAGGCAAAGTGGGGTTCCCGTCAGGATAGCCAGGAGTGATAGGACCGCTGGCGAGCCCAGAAGCGCCGAGGTTGTTGGGATCGTAGCCACCAGTGGTGCGGTCGAAGTTGTAATAGTACGCGGTTTTAAAGGCATGCGACATCGTGCCGGCGTACACGGTTGCTTCGTCGATGCAGCGGAATGTCTTGTCGGTGGCAATGCGTTGGCTGACGTTGAATGCGTCGAGGGTTAGGTTGCCGGAGTCGTAGAAGGGGAAGAGACCGCTGGAGATTGCGAGCTGAGCATACTCGGCGGCGATGCCCAGGCTGGCTTGGATGCCTTCAGAGAGGGTGCTGATGTTGGCAGGCGGGAAATTGGAGAACGATGCTCCGTCGTTGGTGGTTGTTCCGAACATTACTGGAACGTGGGCAGTGCTACTGTTGCGTTCTGAGACGATTAGCTGTCGCGTGTTGACGATGCTCCCATCTTGGACGACGTAGCGAGCGACGGTGGTATAATCCTGTATGGTCTGAGCAGGGACAGTCTTGAGGCAAGAGATCTGTGCAGCGATCGTAGTCTGGTTGCAGCCGAGTCCACGGAAGATCTGCTGGCCTGCGACTGAATACGACTCGTTGACGGTGTAGTAAGAGCTGTATGTCGTGCCATAGTCGCCATCAAGACCAAGAGTGCGGCCACCACCGAGATTGCTTTGAGGAATCGCGCCTGCAATGAGTTTCTCCTGGATGACTCTGGGAGAACCGAGCAGGGCGCGGACGGAGCCGGCACCAGCACTTCCACCAATCTGCGAGTATTAGTAAGAATTGACTTCGGCAAGCAAAAGATTCACTCACGATCGTGACACGGGTGGGGTCTCCGCCGAACTGTGCAATGTTCTTCTTTACCCACTCAAGAGCTACTACCTGATCACCGATACCGAAGTTACCTTTGATATCAGTCCCGGGAATCGCAAGAAAGCCAAGAGTGGACAGACGGTAGTTGATTTCAACTCCGACGATGTCCTCGCGCGACGCCAGGTTGCCAGAGTCCTGCCCGCTGGTAGCGCCACCATCGCCGCCAGTGAAGCCACCGCCGTGGATAGAGAAGAGGACGGGTCGGAGGTCCTTCTTGGAACCAGCTTTAGGCAGGTATGGTGTCTGGATGTTCAAGAACAGGCATTGCTCGCCACCTGTTGTCCTGTAGATCTGCACGCAATCGGACCCGTATTCGGTGGCTTGGATCGTCTCGCCGGTACCGCTGTAGAGGGTAGAATATTCGAATCGTGCAGGCGGGTTGGCGTATGGGATGCCATTGAAACGGAAGGACTTCTGATTGCGGAAGCCAACATAGCTGTTCCCACCAGACGATACGGTGAGCTGGTTGGAGGCGGTAGCATTGGAGGTCGTTGCGGTGTTGGCACTACTCGACTGAGTGCAAAGCACCGGGAGCTTCTTGTGGCTGCTCTTGACTCGGGCAAAGTTCAGTCTACGAGCACTCTCACCGGCTGTCACTGCGCCACCGTCGATTTGGTATTGCTGGCTGTGGCCTTGGTATCCCGCAAAGCTCAGATAAGATAAAGAGTGCAGGAAGTCATTACTGTGGCTCTCGATCGAAGCTTGAGTCAGAAGACTTTCTCCAATGGCGGCACATGCTTTCTCGCCAGCACCAGGGGACATTGGATCCAGAACGATAGCGCCGACGTGGTTGGCGTCATCCGTGGTGTTGAGATTGTTCTGATAGATCAGTGTCAAGGAAGTTCCATGGTTGCTAACGACCGGCGTCGCCAGTGTAGTAGAGCTCAGTGCCAGAGCTGCAGTGGCAGCAATCCTCGTTGTGAAGCCCATGCCGTCGGTGTCCACTGAGAAAACAGTGAATGATACTGCCAGAAATGCCAGCCAAGAGGGATCAGGGAGGCCTAAATACTTGTGAAGTGTAAACGCATGCATCATAGAGAGAAGCCACGATGCTCATAACAGCCGTCGTTCGCCGAGTTGCCGGGACTAGACCTGAGGTCTTTGATGGTTAGATCAACTCCCGGAGACGGGATCGTTAACCTTGCCTATTTCTTGTGTATCCATTCGACCGCGTAGGCAAAATCGGCAGGGACGGGTGATGGTATATCCAGAGCCATGCGAGAGAAGGTCCACAACAAACGTGGCCATTTAGCCGGACACGGCTGTTTTCAAGCTCAGGCTCAAAGACAAGCATTTGGTTACTCCACACTGGCTATTGGAATGTGCGGGGATGAGTAGAGTAGAGTAGGCAGTAGAGGTTCATGAGGTTTGTCGAATGGGTATATCACTGGTACCAGAATGTTTGAACCTTGGGGAGATGCTGATACTTCTGCGTAATGAAGTGCGCTCCGATGAGACATTAGTTATCCGGATGTTGCTCTCTCACTGGCGTGACTCGACATACGGAGGTCGCTGATCCTACCGTCGTCGAAGAATGTGGTCACGTCAAGTAGGTATGTTTGATGATGAATGTTTCGATTGCATCTTCAAGGGCCCTGAGGAACAAGGGAAATGGTTCAAGGGTGCGGCCATAAGCCGGTCGGACTTGCCCCAGATGTTCGCCCAGAGTCGGGGTCCGCCGACACATGCGATAACAGACACATGATCAAATCAAGTAAACACCGCCGCAGGACATTCAAGCCTCGCGCACCGTCGACTCAATGGCAAACTGCTCCAAGTGTTTGATCTCGCCGTCCATTTACGACGACTTCGGCTGAGAGAGAGCCAGTGAAGGGCAGACAACGCCCACCATGGCCGAACCAACACCCGACCCGAAGGCATACAATGCTTACATCGAGGACATGAGAAAGGTCCAATATCCCATGCTCAAGGACACAACATATCTCGACCATGCCGGCACGACTCTCTACAGCAAGACCCTCATGGACCGCTTCCACAGCGACATGATGGGAAGCCTCTTCGGGAACCCACACTCTGCGTCGCCGTCCAGCCAGCTTTCAACACAACAAGTGGAAGACACCCGTCTGCAGCTCCTACGGTTTTTCAGCGCAGATCCTGCAGAATACGATCTTGTGTTCGCAGCCAACGCGACGGCTGCCATCAAGTTGGTTATGGAGGCTTTCAGGACACAAGACGGCGGCTTCTGGTACGGTTACCATGTCGATTCGCATACGAGTCTAGTTGGTGTCCGGGAGTCCGCGAAAGAGCATCGGTGTTTTGGATCCGACGGGGAGGTGGAACACTGGATTACATCGAGCAAAGGAGATACATCGACGACGGCGAGACTGTTTGCATACCCGGCTCAGTCGAACATGAATGGCCGACGGTTGCCTCTAGACTGGACCTCCAGGATACGCAGTGCTTCGACTTCACCAACCTATACACTGCTTGATGCGGCTGCATACGCTTCTACATCACCACTTGACCTCGGGACTCCCAGCCTGAATCCTGATTTTGTTGCCTTGAGTCTGTACAAACTCTTCGGATTCCCGGATCTTGGAGCGCTCATCGTACGAAAGGCATCTGCGCATGTCTTTGCTGGACGAGAATACTTTGGAGGCGGCACGGTGGACATGGTAGTCTCGTTGAAGGAGCAGTGGCACGCAAGGAAAACAGGTACCGTGCATGAGCAGCTTGAGGACGGGACACTTCCCATCCACAGCATCATCGCGCTGAAGGCCGCAATTAATACACACTCGGAGCTCTTTGGAACCATGCGACGAGTTGCGCAGCACACGGAAATGCTGGCACAAAAGCTACACGACGAGCTAGCAGCACTCAAGCACAGCAACGGGGTATCCGTCGCGACGATATATGGAGATCGAGAGTCTACGTGTGGCCCCGTCGTGGCTTTCAACTTGCAGAACAGCCACGGAGATTGGGTCAGTACTACCGAAGTAGAAAAGCTAGCCATGGTCAAACGCATCCACATTCGGACTGGAGGCCTTTGCAATCCTGGAGGAATCGTTACTTCGCTTGGCCTAGAACCTTGGGAGATGAAAGATAACTTTTCTTCTGGCCAGCGGTGCGGCAATGAAAACGACATCATGAATGGAAAGCCTACTGGAATGATCCGAGCAAGTCTCGGCGCTATGAGTGTTCTCGGTGACGTGGAAAATTTCCTGTCCTTCGTTCAAGAGTTCTTCGTTGATACTGAAGCCGCGCCTACAAGGACCGACTCGCCAATGCTGGATGTCAACCAATGCAGCTCTGCTCAGCTGCACGTAGAAAGCCTCACTGTCTACCCTGTAAAAAGCTGCGGCGGATGGCAGGTCCCATACAATACACCTTGGGAGATTCGAAAAGAGGGCTTAGCATGGGATCGCGAATGGTGTATTGTACATCAAGGCACGGGCGCTGCACTGAGTCAAAAACGGTACCCACGAATGGCACTCATCAGGCCTCAGCTGGATTTCAAAGCCGGCATGCTGGTATTGCGACAGGCAGGGAATCCCGAGGAGGTCAAGGTGCGCTTATCACTCGATCCATCATACTACGCAGCAAATGATTATCAACAATGCGATGCCAACGTGTGCGGAGATGTTGTGAAAGCTCGACTCTACACATCGTTTGATGTTGCCAACTTCCTCACCACCGCTATTGGCGTGCCTTGCACTCTGGCTCGCTTCCCCAGCGCATCGAAGACGGGATCCTCGATGAGACATAGCAAATCACACTTACGGCCTCTCAGTCAAGACACCAATGCTCCGCGGCCCATATTACTCAGCAACGAATCGCCTATACTGACCATCAACCGCTCGTCCCTCAATCGACTGAACGAACAGATCAAATCTGGAGGCGGGAAGGCTGCCCATCCTGCGGTCTTCCGGGCGAACATTGTCCTTGCTGAGAGTTCGCAACTGCCTTCAGGACAGGAACAGCCTTGGGCTGAAGATTCATGGGAGAGTATGCAGATTGGTGGAATCGAGGGACCGAAGCTGGACTTCCTCTCCGGATGTAGGCGATGTCAGATGGTCTGCGTGGACCAGACAAACGCCGAGAAGAACGAGGAACCCTTTGTCACACTGGCCAAGACGAGGCGGTTTGGTGGAAGAGTACTGTTTGGCGTGCACACTGCGTTGGCGGATCGAAACAGCAGCAATGGTAGTTGGCCGACTATTTGTGTAGGGGACGAAGTCAAGACGGAAAGAAGCAAACACTAGAGCACTGCCGGCATGTGATAACGAAGACATGTGTTACATATTAATGGTCTTCAACATTCCACGTTTCAACCCCTTCAGACCCTTGTCAATGCCCTCTGCATGTGAGGTCCTCAGGCGGCCGATCTAAGCTCACGCCGAAATCACCGGGCGGGTCAATGCCGTCGCAACCATGGAACCGTAATGTTTAATCCTGATGTCTCCCTTGAATACGCTGGGTACGCCTTATTTATATGTAATCCTAATCACATACTCACCTAAAGCCTCCATGACCGCATCTTTGTTTTGCCCACCCACCCGATACATGAAACACTGCAATTGCTCGCGAAACCAGCATCGTGTCAGCACACCTCCGCGACCTCCTGCGACCAGGCTTCCACCCAAAGACATACTGATGCCGACGACTTAAAGAGCAAGGAAAAGGGGCCCGGAGACTGCGCATTTACCGCACACGGCATACGCATAATAACAATAGCGCATATACCTTTCGTCACAGCGATCCAAAAGGCGAGCGCATATGCCACCGGTCAGGACGCAGGCCGAGTTCGAGCTGCAGGACCAGCGGAAAAAGGTAAACACAATACAAATCGCTCTGTCGCGCGGCAACATTGGACATGCGCTGACCAAAGCCGGATGTTTACAGCTTGCCAACTCCTACCAATCTCTCCTCACAGAGTTCTCCTCGCCGGACCTTCGATCCGTCGGAAACTACACCCTTGGCCGCCTGATCGGGAAAGGCAGCTTTGGCAAGGTCTACCTTGCCTCGCACAAGCTGACGAATGGGTCGCGCGTAGTGCTGAAGAGCGCGAAGAAGGACGATGCCAACCTTGCGCGCGAGATCCACCACCATCGCCAGTTCCTCCATCCGCACATCGCCCGATTATACGAGGTGATAGTGACCGAATCGCTGGTCTGGCTGGTACTGGAATACTGCCCGGGAGATGAGCTGTATAACCACCTCTCGATCCATGGGCGCATGGAGCCCGCGCAGGTGCAGAAGATCTTCACTCAATTGGTCGGCGCGGTGACCTACGTCCACGCGAAACAGTGCGTGCACAGAGACCTGAAGTTGGAGAACATACTATTGGACAAGCTTGGAAATGTAAAATTGGTGGACTTTGGATTCACGCGGGAATATCAAGGATCGACGAGCTATCTGCAGACATGGTGTGGAACGGTATGCTACTCCGCTCCGGAGATGCTGAAGGGAGAAAAATATGCTGGTGAGAAGGTGGATGTCTGGAGTCTGGGTATCATCCTGTACGCGCTGCTCTGCGGCGAGTTGCCATTCGACGAAGACGACGAGTCGGTGACAAAGGGTCGCATCTTGAAGGAAGACCCACAATTCCCCGACCACGTCTCTGAGCCGGCAAAGGAGTTGGTGAAGAAACTCTTGTCAAAACGCCCATTACTACGGCCAGCACTTGCGGACATTCTGAAAGATCCATGGCTCTCCGAGCATGCACCGCAGCAACAGGAGATTCTGAAGCTACAGCAACCCGCCCCTTTCAGCACACAACTGGAGAAAGAGACGCTTCAACGAATGCGAAGTGCCGGTGTTGACATTGACATGGTCATCGAGAATGTGCTGTCTCAGCGCTGCGACGGGCTCGCAGGCTGGTGGGCACTGTTAATTGAGAAGGAAACGCGAAAGGAGCGCCGAAAGGAGCGCAAACGCAAGGAACGAGAAGCCGACGCAAAATCAATACGTCGATTGAGTGCTGCAAGTGGCAGACTGCTCGCCCAGAGCGCTTTGTTGGGGGAGATTAACGAAGGCGAGGAGAGTGCTGTCGGCGATGCACCTCAATCTAGAGGCAGGAAGGCAAGGAGGAACGCAAGTCTACACCGTCGCAGTCAGCTGGTCGACGAAATGCCGCAGGTCGCCGAGGGCAATCCGGACACACCGCCATTGCCCACTGCGATTGATAGAGAAACTGGGACGCCAGCACTCCCCGACAAGCTCGAGCCCAGCAGGAGTAGAAGTCGACCACCTCCTCCACCGAAAGACATCACGAACCCTTCGATACGTCGGCCTCGGAACGCCAGCCGTAGCAGCACCGGAATCCTGAAGAACACCACGATCAACCCTGATCTACTCAGTCCGTCATATGTCCCGCCTCCACAGCGTAAGAAGAAAGTCTTCTACCAACAGCCGCTGAAGGAGCAGCTGGCAATGTTCAAGCATTGGTTGAAAGAAAGTGCCAAGCGTGCAAAGTCTCCAACAAACACCGTGCATAGTGGTAGGTCTAATGGGCCTGAAAGTCCAGGCCTTTTCATCAACGGCAAGAAACATGTGGCAGAAGAAGGCAGCCTACGACGAGACCTGACCCGCTTCTCTACCGGGCCGTCGCAGGGCAGGACGTCCAGCATTGGCAGTGGTGGTCCAGACCCGACACAACGCCAAACGCTTCCAGCGCGGCCACGCATAAACACGAGCGCATCATTCGAGAGCAGGAAGCGACAAAGTCTCAGCCCCCATACCCTCACGCCACATTCTTCTTACCGCCGGGCATCCGGGCTGAGGGGTAGAAAAAGCACCAGTTCCTCGGTCTCTTCGATACGTAGTGCGTATCCGTCGGTATCGGGACACAAGCACACGCACTCCAAGACTTCGTCGACATCAAGCGCCAGCCTCGCAAGCCCTTCTGGAATCAGCACGACGTCTGGATCACGCCTCGGAGGAAAGTCGCCGCACAATTCCGTCAAGATGTTACCGGCAACGCCAACGAATCCCACTTTCCCCTCCGGAATTCGTGTCTCGCGCAGACCTCTTCCATCAAATCTGGGCACTCTGCCTGCATTCAACGAAGCCAAGTCTGCTTTCGGCGGCCCAGCCGCAGGTCCCAGTTCACCTGGTTTGTCAGTCTTCGCGCGGAGAAAGCGTTCGATCTTCAAGGGCCCTATGGCCAACACTGCTTCCCCTAGCGGTCTCGGGCGAGTTCCAATGACTAGCAAATCGCGCTCAGGCTCGCAGGGTCGGCGAAGTACAGAAGTCATCGGCGGTATACAGGAAGAAGAGGAAGAGGAAGAGGAGGAGGGCGACTTGGTCGAAGGCGACGAAGGAATCCTCGAGAACGCCCTCATTGATGAAGACGATGAAGATGAAAAATGGGAAGATACGGATCAGTTCGGCCCCGAACTTAGAAGCCCGACACCCGTCGCGGACCCCAATCTGTGTTTGCTCGCTCCTCCGCCCGCTCTCGACTCGATAGGCCCTGACCGCACCTCGAGCGTCGGAAGTGGACGAAGTGGACCATTGACACACGAAGCACTGAGGAAGAAGGACGCCGAAGATGAGGAGAAGGCTGCCAGCGAGAAGGCGAGCAGTGTTGGCAAAGCCAAGGGCAGCGTTGATGCTGTGGCCGTGGATTAATCGAGGAGCTCTGCTTCGTTTCTTTTTCGTTGTACGTCTTGTAAATTTACTTCTTCCCCTGGTTGGAGACCTGTGCGTTTGAGCGAGCAAGCGTTACTTTTTGGGGCTTTCTTTTCTTGCTCGTTGTTGTACGTAACTCATTCCGGATTGAACGATACCTTTGTTTAGGGAAGAGACTTTGATGGTGGCATCGTGTAATTCATCATCTTTTTTTCGGAGCCTTGCTTGGTGCATGCCAGGTATCAAATCTACGGCGAACAATCAGTGATAATCTTCTACTGAACTGGGAGGCGCCAACGTGATGAGGATGTTTGTCCGTCGCGCTCCCCTCCTCATCAATGCGCTTAGTTTGCCGTGTAAACTTCGCCTTACGATACCTTAATTTGCATTGGGTATTTAACGACTTCGCATCGTCACCACTGTCTCATCATCTACATCATACAAACAACATGAAGAAACTTGAAGCGCTCCCTGCTACAGCTTTTGTTATCACGACGAGTGCATGGTCTTTAAAAGGAAAGCGGACTCTCATTTGCCAACATGAAGATCGCAAGGGAGTCGATAAACGAAACGTACACCAAGCAAGGGCGAAATGATACTGGCTCCATTGATGCAAGAGTCTGCATGTACTGCTGTGACAGCGCGGCACTGAATCGATGATCCGGGCGATAGGTAGGCGTGCCGTCTGCTTGTTACACAGCAGATTCCCAAGGCTGTTTACCGCCATTGTCTCGGGAAGTCACTGCTAGGAGCATCTTCCGTGGGCCTTCTGGAACTGAGAGTATCTTCTCTCCGTCACGTTTGCTAGGCTTACCGCTGTGTCTTCTCAGGAGCCGGTCCTGCCTCCGCGACGAGTGTGACAAGACAGGGAGAACTGCTCGTCGCTGGTGGGTGTAGAAGCATCTTCAGCGTCTGGCTGCACATGGGTACCTTCAGGAGGCACAGCATGCACACCACATCCTGCATGTACCTGTGGCAGGCTTGCTTCGGAACACGACGCCACGGAGATAGATCTGTTGCGCTGCCTCGCGGCCTGGCACAACGTATGTCACTGCACACCGTGTGTCGGCCTGACCTCGAAACTCGGTCAGACAACGCGACTCTTCAGAATGAAAGGTATGTTATGATATATACACAACACGCGACTGAGCACGCCTTTGGTGCAAATCACGCGAAGGAATGACCCTGGTCGAGGCTAGATAAGCCTGTCAACTAGCACAGGCACAGGGACTAGCGAGGCGATATGTTACCCCACATTGTCGTCGAAGGACGAGAATGGGCAAACCAATCGGTCTTGTTGGTGCCACCACCAATCCACGGCTACCAACGCCGGATTCTTCAAGACTTGCGCTGCCCATCGGGCCGTTCTAGTCGCTGACCGCGCGCACGACGTTGGCGATGCCACCGAACGAAGTCGGAGTGCTTGCTAGACACATCTCTCCCATGAAATACAGTACGCTCCTCGCTGACGGGCACAGTCCCTTATCTATCGCTCCACAAAGGGATTCTCCAGGGCACCCATACGAGCTTATCGAGGGCTAACAAAGGACCGCTCGCTTCTCTCCGCAAGATTGCAAGTGCTTGTTCACGAGAAGCCTTGGTATAGATTACATGTACTGTCCAGGCATTCCGTTTCACACGCACGCGAATCCACCGCCGAGTGCATGCAGCCCCAAGGACGGCAGGACGCCACCGCCGCCGCCAGAACGACCTACCACAGCCTGCCGAGGATCGCCACGGCGCACTTGGCCCTCCCTCTTCAAAGCGACCCTGCAGCCACGCTCCCACGCTCGTCGCGCGCCTACAACTGGCTGGCTAGCACACGCACTAGAGCAGGGCGACTCTAATCAATCTGTGCTGCTGCTGTGCTGCCCTGGATAAGCATATAGTACGCCGCTGCCCTGTCTTGCCTACTGGTCCCTCGTGACTCGCTTTCTCGATATCTCAAGCACGGCCGAGTATCCGCACCCGTCGTCTCCACGTGCTCCTGGAGATCCGACGCTCCGACATGGACGAACCAGAAAAGCTCATACGGTCGGTCTACTCGCCAACTGGCTCCGGCGAGCTCCCGGAATATGCACATAACGTGGAACGCGGCCGCTCGTGGAAAGCACGCTGCGTCGACAGTTTCAAGAAAGACCCAAATGCACATGCGACTCCGACTGGTGCTGTCGGCGGCGACGGAAGAGTCTTTGATGTCGAGACCGCTGCCCAGGCCACAGCTTCCTCGCCACTCACACGATCGTTGAAAGGTCGTCATTTGCAAATGATCGCTATCGGCGGCTCGATTGGAACTGGCCTCTTCGTTGGATCCGGAAGTGCTCTTGCGCATGGTGGGCCCGCATCGCTCACCATCGCCTTTGCTCTCATCGGTATCATGATGTACTGTACGGTACATGCGTTAGGGGAGATGGCTGTGCTCTTCCCGATTTCGGGGTCCTTTGCTGCGTATTCAACAAGATTTCTGGATCCTGCGTGGGGCTTTGCGATGGGATGGAAGTGAGTCAGGTACTTGGAATGATGTTGTCAGCCCGCATACTGACCCTGTTCTCAGTTACGCCATGCAATGGCTCGTAGTCCTCCCGCTCGAGATTGTCGCTGCGACTTTAACCATCAACTACTGGAGCGAAGGTAGCATCAACAACAACGCCTGGGTCGCGATATTCCTCGCGCTGATCATTGTCATCAACCTCTTCGGTGTGAAAGGATACGGCGAGGCTGAATTTGTCTTTGCGATCATCAAAGTCATTGCCGTCGTCGGGTACATCATTTTGGGAATCATTCTCAACGTTGGCGGTGGGCCAGACGGAAGCTACATTGGCACGAAATACTGGCACGATCCTGGAGCATTTAACAACGGCTTCAAGGGCCTTTGTTCAGTATTCGTCACAGCCTCATTCGCCTTCGCTGGCACTGAACTGGTCGGGTTGGCTGCGGCCGAGACGGCAAATCCACGCAAATCTCTGCCGACAGCCATCAAGCAGGTGTTTTGGAGAATCACACTGTTCTATATCGTTTCGCTTACCCTAGTCGGACTCCTTGTGCCGTACGACGACCCTCGGCTTCTAGGAGGTTCAAATTCAGTCGATGCGACCGCCTCCCCTTTCGTCATCTCCATCGTCAACGCTGGTATCACCGGGCTGCCATCAGTCATGAACGTCGTCATCATGATTGCAGTGCTTTCCGTTGGCAATTCTTCTATCTACGGCAGCTCACGTACGCTGGCTTCGCTCGCCGAACAAGGCCAGGCGCCGAAAGTTCTGGGCTACATCGATCGCAAAGGTCGCCCAATCGTCGCAATCGGCCTCGCCGGATGCCTCGGTCTTCTCGCTTTCTTTGCTGGCTCATCGAAGCAGCAGGACGCTTTCGACTGGATGATCGCGCTCTCTGGACTTTCATCAATCTTCACATGGGGCAGTATCTGCCTCTCGCACATCCGATTCCGCCACGCCTGGAAGAAGCAAGGCCACACTCTGGAGGAGCTCGCCTTCCGCAGCCAGCCCGGCATCATCGGATCATGGATCGGCTTCATCTTCAATTGCCTCGTCCTCATAGCTCAATTCTGGACGGGCGCGTGGCCGATCGGCTATGCCAGTCAGACGGCCATGGAGCTCGTCGAGAATTTCTTCCTGGCTTATCTGGCGACTCCGATCGTCATCATATCCTACGTCGGGTACAAGATCTGGTACCGCACTCCCATCATGCGAAGCCACAACATGGACCTGCACACTGGAATCCGCGATCTGAATCTTGCAGAGCTGATCGCGGAGGAGAATGCAGAGCAGGCGACTTGGCCAATGTGGAAGAAGATATACAAACTATTCTGTTGAGTCGTTCGAGGTTTCGATGACGGCTGGCGTTCATGAGCGTTACGTGTGATATTTTATTGACGAGATACCAACGAGCATTAATTTATATGATAGATTTGCAACAGTACACTTCCGAATGACAGTGTGTGCGTACCCAACAACTTGCCCTGATCTATCACGTCGAGCAACCGGGCAACAGAGTTAATCTTGCACGCACCACAGCATTCACCGTCCAGGACAATATATGTACAACACAAAGCTTCAACTAGTGGCGTTGGTGAAAGAACCCAACTTCTGCTTGATTGCTCTTCCACTCCCAGACCTCGGCCCCACAAATGCGCTATTTGCGGCGTTGTTGTGTTGGTTCGGCTTGGTTGGTGTTCGCGTTGACTGCTTGCAGGGGTGGTGTCCGACTAGTGCCATTGCGATGCACGCGGTAGTCCAGTAGTCGAAGTACCTTGGTCGACAAGCAAACCGTTCAGCGATCGTTCGATACTTGATGATTCTCCAGATTGTCATTATGTCTGCAATTCAATAAATCAACAAAATCGGTTGTTCTGGTTTACCAGATCATTCGTAGAATATAGCCGTCGCTGACAATGATCCACTTCGTGCTTAGATTAGACTAAGCGAGATGATCTAGTTGTGGCTCGTCCCCTTCAGCTCCGACTTGCCCTTGCCCTTCCCAGCTTTGACGACGCCGAGTGTTGCTTTCACTTCAGCTGTCACTTCAATCGTCATGATCGAGGGTCACGAGAGCACGAGCAGTCGTTCTTTAGACGCATCCGGCCCCGAAACGTCCGCGGCCTGATCTTACCGCAGCCCTAAGCACTGAGTGGCTTGTTGGCTTTACACGACATCGCAAGAAAACCGACTTTTCATCTAGTTACCTCTCTACTTGGATCGAAAGATCGGTTCGTAGCGTCGCAGAGGTGTTGTGTTGTAATGGCACACAGACAGCCCTCGCATGTGGTACGAACGCTAAGTCGTTTGCAAGAACTAATGTAGGCTGCAACTTTCTCGCAATAGAATCCGGACCCATCTGATCATGTTGGCTCTCTATCAATACTTCGTTCTTCGTGTTGGCCCTATGATGCTCTCTTACATCGACCCGAAAGCGTGTCACTAACCTCAAGCCGTCTGATGTCGAAGGGCATACTTAATAATTAGAGTTGAGTATGGTGGAAGTACAGCCAACATTTACCATCCGCCTTTCATCAACATTCGCAAGATTATTTCGAATTATACAGCTCATCGACATATGTTCTGCAAGCCGTGACAGTCGATTGCCAGTCGCAGATCACACATCAACTACGCCGCACTGTCAAGCAACGACTGCCGTGCAGGGACGCCTCTTCGACGCAGGCCCGCCCGTTGAAACAAACATCAACCCTGTAACCATCAGTGGCAGCACCATGTCGTGCCGAAGCCCCAGTACAACCCAATCAAAAGACCCACAAACATCAGACGGAGACGCAGGAGAAGAGGACTGGTCTTCCATCACAGACGCCAATGAAAGACGCAAAGTCCAGAACCGGATTGCGCAACGCAAGTTCCGTAAGATAACTCCAGCCTGCAGGTGACATGCCATCACGGAAGGTTCCTGAGAGTGATTTCAACCACGCTGACGATCAATCACAGGCGAGAAGGCCCGAGAGCAGAAAGAAACAGCAGAGCGTTCCGCCGAAGACCGACGTCGAGCTGGCGGTTCATATTCTGCTGCGGATCCGGGTGACTTGGACACCGGTGACGAAGAGGGGCTGCCCTGGGGGAGTATTTCGCTTCGGCATGTCGTCTCGACGAGTCGCTCGAAGGAGAAGAGCTCGGGTGCGGCTTCCACCTCTGCTGCTACGTCGACGGGCGGAGGAAGCTCGAGGTGAAATCCTGCGAGACGCTTGTGGCACGGAGGAGCCGTGGTGAGCATGTGTCGTTGCCTGAGAGTCGAAGTGAATTAGACCGTGGCCTTTTATTTGCCAGTGTTCGCACGGCACAACTCGAGAGTGGGGTGAGAAATGCGATTAGAGTCTGCGCCGCGGTCGGTGTGTCCGAGGAGAGCGAAGGCGTATCGACGCGAGATTGAATGATCGAACGAGCGGAAAGCAGACTAGCTGTGTCTGTAGAGGTGTAGCATGGGCTAGGGTGTAATGCTGGTACCTTCTCGCTAGGCGGAAATCCTGGTTCTCTGATCAACTCCATCGCGGGTTTGGACGACAACATGGGTAGCAAACTGTCTCTGGGCTGAATTGTCCAGAGCATAATTACGTGATTAGCAAGCCATGATGCGGTATGGTGCCTCAGTCACACTGCCTCCAACTCTCATGTCTACGCCGTAGAGGCGCAGGCAGTGGCAGCGCTTAATGGCAGTCTCGATTGGAACCAAGGTGAGTGTCCGGGTAGAGCTGTCCTGAAGTCTGCTCGTCCGACTCCACAGTAGGAAACCCGCAAGACTGAGTGCCGCATCCTCTTGGTGGTGAGTAGGTTCCTGATTCGCCAAGTCAATGTCATGGAGTCCGGTTCCTCGAGTCGCTTGCGAGAGAGGTGACGCCACTTGTTGGTAAAAGTGCGGCGGTCGAGATCCCGAACTTCTGATTGGTGCCCCACATCACTCAGGGCCATTAATCTTTTGACTTCAGAGCTTCACTTACATCGTTGCATCACTCACAACGTGCTAGGCAGACAGACTAGCTTTTACCCATTCTTCTCGGACTGACCGAACCGTTCCGTTGCGCTGGAATCATCAACTCGCCAGGAGCTTCGGAGAACGTACCAACACAATGGCCGCAACTTTGAACGCAATAGTCCCTCATACTATGATCATACTTTAATGGCAGATGAGGCACATGCCAGAACTCGAACCCACAGCTGTCTCCAAACCGGTTGATAGGTTGTTGCGATCCGCAATTGTCCTGTATTATCGACACGTGACTGGTATGCAATGCACGAGTTCCTGCCTCGCAACTTATACACGACCCGACGGAGTTCCTGAGGTTGCTGCATGGCTTGCTGCACCGAAGGCTCATGCATGGATTCGATATTGGAATATCACTAGTCGTCATGCAAGAGTGGGCACACATCTTGGTGAAATGCCTTGTCGCCTGCAACAGACGAGCATCGCGGTCGCCGACTTGACAGCACCACCAGGGTATATGAGTGCCTGTGAATGCCAGAACGTGGCGTACACGGCCCGAGCGATAGTCTTCTACGCCGCCTAGTCGGGCAATCATTTTCCAACAAGGCAACAGGTCCCACACTGTCCGGTCAACTTCATCCGTTGGCTGTCGAAGGCCTTGGTAGCAATCTCAGTCATTCGGCAGGCGGACCCGACTGTACCGACCGATATTAAACAGACCGTTGACGGCATGGCTCCAGATGTTGTCGTGAGGTATAAGAGGTATGATCGTGCTGTCCTTCCATCGGGCTTACTGAACACCAGAACACGCCTTCCATTCCATCACCACTTCGGCCGCCAATGCCGAAAGAAGCCAAATACAGTGTTCCCGTCTCTGCTTTTGGACGTCTCGCAGTCGACAGCCACAACTCCGCCGACAACAGAGGGCAAGGTATGCCAGTCAACACCCGTTCGATGCAGCGCCTCTCGAGCACACCGCAGGGCTCTTCGAGCCAGATTCGACCCGGTGGGACACCACAATACAGCATTTCCCGGAATGTTATGAGCACCATCGGTACTTCGAATGACAACGTCGAAAGCAGCGACGAAGACACAGAAGACGAGGAGGATTCCGGAGAGGAGGGCGATGCTGGCAACAATGATGAAGACGGTAGTGACGCAAGTGACGATGAGGACGATCCAGAGAGTGAAGTCAGAGAGATCTTTGCCATCGCAGAACCGAGTGGCTTGGTGCCATCTGAGCTTGAAGACGACGAACCTGGCATGAACGAGACCTCGTAAGTCTTTGATCCTGTGCAATCGAAACAAAATCTGATAACATACAGAAGCAGAGTTTACCGCCGTCTCCTGGACGTTGTCGCTGCTGAAGCGGCGAGCAACGAGAGACTCCTCGACAATCTGAAGGCCGCAGTGCGCGTATCCAGCAGCGAGTGGACCTTGCTCATGTACTTTCAACTGCGCGTCCGTTTCGAAGTCATCATGTTGCGATTCGATCAAGACCCACGCAAGAATGATGCCATCAACACCGCGACTCAGCTGAGAAACCTCATCAAAGCCATCGGATCGATCATCCAGTCGGATAGCTTGAAGGTGATGGATCCAATGACCAAGCATCAATACTTTGGTCTTCTCTTGGACCTTCTCCGTGGCGTTGTGGATCGCGACCGTGCCCGTGACAGTAAAGGGTCACGAAGCCCTTACGTCACGGAGTCCAGGAGCGACGTGGATTTGTATCAACAACTGAATGTGAAGGATACGCAAGAGAAGAAGCACGGCGCGGCGCGCGGTGCGGCTCTGCTCCATTTCATGTTCATGCAGCTGAGCCCGCATGGTCCGGATGCGAGACAGATAGAGCACGTCGGTTCGATGCTTCGTGCAGTCGAAAATCGACACGGACTGAGCGGCACTCCTGTTTTCCCGAACTCACCGGATCCGACTCGAGTCTTTGTTGCACATCTGCGTCAGATACAAATCGGTAAGCAGTGTGCAGATATCACTAAATGTAGTGATTGTGCTAACATTGTTGTCCACAGTGACCACAACGCAAAAGCCTGCCGGCTCGCGTTCATCGCGCTCCTCTTGAGATTCGGCTCGATCTTGTCATTGCGACACCATTTCCTTTGCTGATCTTTCATGTGTGCGGTGTTGCGCTGGTCGCAGTACACTCGATAGATCGATCGCTCCTCTCAAGAGGTATACGTTTCTGGAAGCGGGTTTCCTAGACAATCATTAATCAACATTTGGTTTCAATAACAGTTTTCTGTATCCATCTTGTTATCAACACTTTTCCGTCGCATGCGATAGTGAATGGCTTCGAGACCATCTCTGGTTGCAAACGCTTTCCAAATGACAGTTAATGGTATCTTTCTGTACAGTTCATATGCACTGTCTCTTGAGAGCTGTATCTCGCCAAAACGGCTTTCTCTTGAGGTAGTACCTTATGTGTCCGCAGGTTTTCAACTGTACCTTGCCGCTGAGAAATAACTTCCGCAGAAACTGAGATACCCTTGTCCGTGAGACATATCTCTCCATGACTGTACTTTTTCCGAGGTGATACCTGTTGTCGTTGATGCCATCCAGTCGGACAGAAGCGCGAGGTAACACTTGGAAAGACAAAGTTGAGCTGTCACGTGCAAGTGAAAAGTGGCGCAGTCGTCGATCGCGCTTGCCCCACACACGACTAACGGCGTCACCAGACATCGCATATGCCAGTCGCTTCTACGCCATCCTTCCATCTTTTCCATACCTACAGTACATCAACCAACCATCGATCCGCGCATCCACTTCCACCGGTCTTCCAGTCTTCCTACGCGAAAGAGATACCGACAACATGGCAGCCAACACGAGATACCAGGCAGTGGGCCAGCGCGACAGCTTCGAGCAAGCAGGCTACAACCAGCCGCCTCCTTCATACCAGGCTGAACCGGTGCCTGGAGAAGCCAGATCAGAAGACGACAATGTCGCCGATGATTTCAAGGTGCGCATCCGAAAGAAAACTGCTCCAACAGTTCACGAACAACAGTGCTAACACAGTCCTAGTTCGGCGGCTCTGTCGCAGAAGCAACCCTCCCGATCCGCATGCAGTTCATCCGCAAGGTCTACGCCATCCTCACCATGCAAATCCTCCTCACCACCGCCCTCAGCTCCATCAGCTTCTTCTCGGACTCCTACAAGTCATGGATTCAAAGCAACCAGTGGATGATGTGGGTCAGCATCTTCGGCGCAATCGGCTTCATGCTGCTCACATACTGGAAGCGCAAGAGCTATGTAAGTACACAGATACCTCCAACATACCGGCCAACAACTAACGTGCCGCCCAGCCTATGAACCTCGCCTTCCTCACAGCCTTCACCGCACTCGAAGCCTACAGCGTCTCGGTCGTCACCAGCATGTTCGAGTCCAGGATCGTGCTCCAGGCGCTCATCTTCACTTTCGCCATCTTCATCGCCCTCACCCTCTTCGCCTGCCAGACCAAGTACGACTTCACAAGCTGGATGCCGTACCTATTCGGCGCACTCTGGGTCCTGATCATCTTCGGCTTCATGTCCGCTTTCTTCCCGAAGTCTAGCACTGTCGAGCTCGGCTACGGCGTTGTCGCCGCGTTGATCTTCTCGGCATACATCTTGGTCGACACCCAGCTTGTCATCCGTCACTACCACGTCGAGGAGGAGATTGCTGCCGCCATCAGCCTTTACTTGGACATCCTGAACTTGTTCTTGGCGATCCTGAGGATCCTCAACAGCCAGAACAACAACTAGAGCTGTTCATGCCTGATTGTAAGGATAATGGAGGGTACGGGCCAGGTTTGGCGGGAAGACAAAGATATGCAAAGATATGCAAAGATTGGCTAGCTTTTGAGCGTTCGGATTAAGACTTTATACAAATGTAGCAGGACTTGGAAATTAACAGCACTCGTTCAAAGTTGGGTGCCTGTCGGTCTTGTTGCACGGGTAGCAATGCCGTGACAGGTATCAACTTTTTGTATTCGCATCTACACTTCGTGGTCTTGCGACCCATTTATACATACTGTACAGCCCTTCTTCATCATGCACGACCCTCAGCCACAGCCTTCACCCTATTCTCAAACGCCTCAATCATCTTCTCTGCGACTTTGGGCGCCGCCGCCGCGCTCAACGCAGCATACACCGGGTTCGCAAACTGGTACTCAATCACAAGATTGACATCCGTCATATGCTTCGCAGGCTCGCCCGTCTCTGCACTAGGCTTATAAGGATACGACCGCAGAACCCACTTGGTAGCCAAATGCGTCAAAACGGTCTGATTGCGAGTCGGATCGCTCGCGGCCGCCGGCCTCGTATTATGATGCTCAATCTCTTGCGGCGTCAACGAAGTATCCGTCAATCCAGACACGGCCTCGACCACTCTGTCCGGCGAGCAGTAGACTCTCGACCAGAACTCCTCGCTGACGTCGCTATTGAAGCCGATTGTGAGTTTCGCTTCTTCGGGGTAGGAGGTGTTGTTGGCGGCCGCGGGATTGGAGGTTTTGGTCACGGTGGAGCCTTGGCAGTAGGGGAGGAATTTGCTGTAGGAGGCTACGTCGGAGATTGTTGCGTAGATTGTTGAGGCTGGGTAGGGGAGGGTGCGGGAGGCGGTTAGGGTCTGCTTTTCGCCGGCGAAGGGGTTGGGGAAGAAGGTTCGGCGTTGTTGGTGTTGGTGTTGGCGGCGGGCGAGAGAGGATGCGGTGCGTTGGATTGCGTTTTGCGGCTGTAGCAGTGTGTTTGCGAATGGTCGCGTGGTCCTGGCAGCGGCCATGTTGAGCGGTTAAGGTGGTTTGGTAGAGACTGTTGAGGATTGATTGTTGTTTGCCGACTAAGTGTATGTACGCATCGATGAGGCAGGTTGGCGACAGTTGGTATATATGATCGCGTCACCGAGGCCTGAATTGTGTGAGTATTTGAAGTGTAAACAATAATGAAATCATCATGTCGGAGCTCTGAGCTGCTCCGCATGAATTCTGACTTTGCCATGTTCACGGGCCGAGCAGGGCTCAACGGCTGTTGCGTGTGGAAAGGAGAGGCTTGTGAAAGTTGGAGAAAGAAATTCCTCGTCGATTTGTGAGTCGATTTGACGCATTTACAAACTTACACATTTACAAAGTGTAACATGAGTGTACAACAGGACAACATGGCCGACTCAAGCCAGAGTGAAACGACTTTGCCCGCCAGGGCGAAGCAGCCAAGGCAACAGTTGACCAAAGGAATGGAGCACATGAGAGACTATGTCACGATCGATCAACCAAGCACAACGACGCCACCAGCTGCTGCTCCAGAAGACGCATACGGAGTCCCGGCTTCCATCGAGCCAGTACGCAAACCAGCAACAGACTCACAGAACAACCTGCAAAAAAGGAGCGACCCATTCCAGTTCGGCACCCGCTACCTGGAAGAAGGCGACGACATCTTCGCACACAACGCCTGGGACCACGTAGAGGTCGACCCACAGTACGCCGAGTTCATTGCACAGCAGACTATTTTTCAGCGCGACAACCAGGTGTCTGACTTCGACAAGAAGCGCTTCAACGACAAGCCCGAGAAGTGGTGGGACAAATTCTACTCCAACAACCAAGCCAACTTCTTCAAGGACCGCAAGTGGTTGACCCAGGAATTCCCCGTGCTGGCCGAAGTGACCAAAGCCGACTATGGCCCTTGCACAGTCCTCGAAGTCGGCGCCGGAGCAGGCAACACGGCTTTCCCAGTTCTCTCCATGAATGCGAACCCGGGCCTGAAACTGCACGCCTGCGATTACAGCGCCAAAGCAATCGACGTAATCCGCACTCAAGAGGCCTACACCTCGCAGCAAGAGCCCAAGATCCTCCAAGCCGATGTCTGGGATGCAGCAGGCGAAGTCTTGCCTCCTGGCCTTGAGCCCGGATCGGTGGATCTCATCGTGATGATTTTCATCTTCTCTGCTTTGTCGCCGGATCAGTGGGCACAGGCCGTACGAAACGTTCACACATTGCTCAAGCCCGGCGGTGAAGTGCTTTTCCGCGATTACGGGCGTGGAGATCTGGCGCAGGTGCGATTCAAGAAGGGACGCTATCTCGATGAGAACTTCTACGTCCGTGGCGACGGCACGAGGGTCTACTTTTTCGAGGAGCCGGAGCTGCGCGAGATCTGGTCGGGCAACATTCCGACTAACGCCAAGGAGGGAGATGTACCGGTCGAGCCGGTCAAGGTCCCTGGTCTCGAGATTCTGGACCTCGCGGTCGACAGGCGCATGTTGGTGAACCGCCAACGAAAGATCAAAATGTACCGCTGCTGGATGCAGGGTCGTTTCCGGAAAGCTTCGGAGGGGAAGGAGGATGTCAAGGAAGACGTTGCAGAGGCGGATGCGAAGCCTTGATGCTGATGGGACATCTCTTACGAAGTAGTTTGGACGACGTTACGATACCCACACTATACGCACATGCATGGTGCCGCAACGATTTTCCCTCGATTTCGCCAGATTTCGCTCGAGGTCCTAGTTTCCACCGACTGACAGCGATTCCTCTCAACGCACGCGACCCTGAAAGTGTGGTATTCTGACATGCACTCTGGAGGCCTTGTTAGGGTTTGGCGTAAACTGTAACTATGTGCATGACACAGTCACCTGGAGTCAACAATATGTATGCAAGCGTGACACGTTGATATCGCAAGTCAGTACATTCACAGCGTTAGCCGACGAAGGGCTTCGGAGACATCAGGAAGGATTTTGATGAGAAGAGGATCCAGGCAGGGGAAAACATAAACTGTTCTATCACTGCCATGAGTCTTTAGTGAAGAGTCCGTCGTCGAGCCACTCGCGACTAGGTACATGTTTTAATGTACGGCATCTTCGTGAGCGATCACGTGGCGAGATAACGGAATAGTTCAAGTGTCTGTATACGTCGCCATAGAAAACACCCCTGAACATCACTATACAAGTATGCACGCCAAACCACATGTATACACAGACTCAAGATCCTGCAGATCCACCACAAGCCGTCGTCGCAGAATCTGGAAAGCGCATCCTTTCAGCTCGAGCGGATTTCCCAATCAAGAGAATGGTGGCATCGGGATTCTTCGTTTGACTCGCTTGAAGGAGTGCGGAGGATGGATTATCGATTATCGAGTCGTGTCGAGTCGTAACGAAAGAGGATCTTCGCCGGGGATCCCCGAGCGGAGATATCCACGATTGGTGGGAGGATGGCGTAATTTATGGGAAACCGGATCTTGTGATCGGCCTGCAGGAACAAATCTATTGTGTGGCTAACCCTAACTCACATGGTTCGTCGGCTTTGGGTCCGCGCGAGTCGGCAGGATCGGTTGCCTTACCTTGTGATGAACTGGAGGGTTCACCTGTTGTGGCGATGACAGGGACAGGGCTAGTTTGTTACGATCATGGCATCCTTACAGTCAGACACCGATCCCATATGCATACTTGACGTCTGAACCGACTGACTCCTTCGCTCGTGACTTGGAGAATTGCGCGTGCGTGCTCGAGGCGTAAAGTGGATGGAGACCTGACCTTATGGCCACGCACCCGTATCCGATCCAGGGCACAGTCATACTACCACCCACTGCCGCGTTCGCTTACATGCAGCAAGATGACTGACGGGACTGATGCGACTAGCAGACCCGAGTATCAGGGCAAACGCAAGGCCAAGGCCAAGGCTCACGTGTGTCGGCCTCGGGCGACGAATCCGACCAACTGCGTGTTAGCGAGTCGCAGGAGTGACAGGCGTGTTAAAGTGTACTGGACACGAAGCAGTTTGGACACGCGTCATGGGCAGTATTGTGCCGCTGGCCTAGTACATCGCAGCATTAAAGAGAGGAAAATTCTTTCCACCAGGGCTTGCTAACAAGCGAGGTCGGACTGGTGGCGGTTGGAAACAGGGAAGTGAACAAAATTGAAAAAAAGGGGGGGTTTCAGAGCGGTGTAGGAAAATGGGAAAGAGCAAGAAAAATTCGAGGAACGCCTTCAGGGTTCTCGAGGAGAAGGGGAATCATGCGACACGTGCGAACGGGCAACGGAGATTTTGCTTGGAGGTTGTGACAACGATGTCTGTGATGAATCATGCATCTATGCATATGGGCGGAAAGTGCGTGCATGAAGGGATGAAGGGGTTGATATTATTGTCCATGATCGGAAGGTTGATGCTTCAACGACTTGGATGGGAATTTTACATGATACACGATACTTTCTTGTTGTTATTTTGCATCCTTGTATGCATCGAAGTCGTGTCTTCTGTACATCATCATGCAGTCACACCTTGTACCGCCGCGTATGTTTCTGCTCGCTGTACCGCTGAGAGAGCGCATGCGAGGGCGACCTCGTGGTGCGATCACTTGAAACCGCGGGCTCGATCGCACTTTCCCACTGAGAGATAGCAAAACGATATCCGTGATTGATGATGCATGCAGGCATGTTTGATCACGAACTCGGTTCTGCATGCTTGGCCCACCTTCTACAGGGCAGAGTGATAGCGTTTCTGGAGCCGAGTAGGAAGTGGCTCAAAAGTGGCTCAACGACATGGGTAGCTATCCACCGAGTCCCACCGTGGAGAATGGACAAGATTGGCTTTGGCGCGAGGCTCGCTAGCCTTTTGGAGTTTGCGCGGGATGTGACAGGTTGGACAGGAAATAGTTGGCTGCGGCAGTGGCTTGGAGACATGTAACGTACATGATACCTTTGGAAGGTACCTGGCTGTTACGTGTGCTCGTACGTGTGAGCTTGTAGAATATCGATGGCGCTACTTTGGCCCGTCCGTACCTCTGGAGGCTCTCGTGCTTGCGTGTGCACATGGCGAACTAGATGGATCACCAGTGGGACACGCAATAAGCAAAGGAAACGCCTGATCTCGAATCGACGACTTGTCCGGCAGTAAGGAAGGGTCATGAGGCGGTTAAGGTTCTGCTGCAGGCCTTGGTGGTGGAGCGGGTGTCATCGAACGCTGAACGGGTGGACGTTGGGTGATGGGTCGTATATCTCTCGGGGGAGGAGATGACATCAAGTCAGCGATTATAATGCGCGGTGAGACCACGGCACAAGGCCAATGTGTAGGTCCTTTCCAGCTACTGGTTAATATGCCACTGTGCTACTACTGTGCCACTGGAAGATCCAGGCTCGCAGCTGACGGCGCATGGCAGAGGCTGTTCTGCGGTGGTACGCGTGCAACAGCCTTCAATGCCTGCGTGGTATTAGGTTATTGCGCCCCATGCACAAGCGACTGTTGTTGTTGTATTTGTTGTGGGTGGTGTTTATTTCCATGTCATATTACCTGTACTGCCAGACCAAACAAGAACAGAAACACCACGCTGGAGACGAGACCAAGGGACCGAACGAGACGGACGGGCGCTCCACTTCCTCCCTCCCTCGACTAGCGCGGTTGTTAGTGGGCTATATCCCAAGCGGCTAACGTGCGACTGTCCAGTCCTGTCGCCGGTCTACAGTACAACTGCCTGCGCCAGCGACTCTTTGACGCAGGAACCAGACTGAGCCTGCTGGCAGGTGAGGTGTCTGCCGTCTGCCGCTACACCATCGACTCGGACATCAACTCACAACACACCCCATCATCCATCACCGTCGCCGACCAATCCTCTCGCCTCTGCGCCCAATCATCTACCTGCGACCCCGACCTGCTTAAGCGCCGGCGATCATCCTGTGTCAGTGTCGTTGGCTCGTTTCGCCGTGTCAGTGGTCTCGCAGCTGGCCCTGGCCCTCGCGAGCGCCTGTGCTGGCCGCTTATTGGCGACGCCATTTCTGCTCTGCGTAGGCGCAAATGGCTTCCAACCAGAACGAGAAGCAGCTGGGCGCCGCTCGTGAACACCGCACCCACACTGCTTCACTGCCTGTGCGCGCTCCAACCAGTCCGCTCGCCCTCCACGATCCCTCCTCCAACCACACTACTGTCGCCGTGCCCAACCTGCAGCCACCCTCGTCGCCATCTACCAATCGCAACATTCAGGTACACGGCCGGATCATCGTAGCCAACTCGACTTCACCCACTACAGACCGACCGCGAGTGCCCAACCCGGCCAAGAGGGTTGCGCCAGACCCACGACTCGATGAGATCCGTGAAGCCGCTGCAGCTGATGCGCTGAAAGAGGAGATCGCTGAGAAAGGTGCTGCAGCTGCACGAGCAAACGCTCTCTCACACCCACGCCCAACCGCGACCGCGACCGCGACCGCCAGAACTGTAAGCGAGCCATTCCTGAGCGGCGCCTCGTCCTTGAGTTCGCCTCCAAACTCTCCAAGTATGTCTACTTCGTCTAGGCCAACTCGGCAGGACCCAACCGCGACCATGCCCAGGACGGCGTCTATAGATTCCACAGTCTCCTCAGTATCGAATGCTTCGACCTCACAAAGACCACTCGGAACCAGTTCTTATCGGATTTCTGAGAGTTCCGGCCCACAGGACATTGCCTCTCTAATCGCAGCTTCCGGATCGCCAGAAGCAGCAATACAAAAGTTGTTGAGTGACAAGAGCTCGGCAGCATCACATAATGCCCAGCTTTGGCGACTGGTGGAGAAGCAAAGAGCCATGATCCTCGGGTTGAACAGAGATCTTGAAAAATCCATGAAAGAGAAGGACCGTTACAGGAGGAAACTGAAGGAGAGCTTGATACAATCATCTTCCGCGCCAGCTCTGACGCCCACCGGACCGCTGCTGGACGATGAAGAGACTCGAGACCATAGTCAATCACCAGCGCTACCAGAGCAGACGCGATCACTAGCATCGCAGTCTGTATTACGGGAGGGAATTTTGGATAGCCCTAAAGACAGCGAGCCCTCAGGAGCTGCCTCACCATACCCTGGCCGATCGGATACACCCTTAGGTCCAAGCAAAATTCCGTCGCCCACAGCTGCGGCCTCTCCATTGACTGGTGTGAACATGGCCAATGGGGAGCTTGGCCGAACTGACGATGTCACTACGCCGCGCCGTGAGGTACCTCGAGCAAGCGGGCCATCCGTGCCACTTGCGCAAATCGTCACAAGCACCAGATCGCCTCCAGTATCTCCCAGGACCCCAGATCTCTCTGACAACAGAGGTCACAAACCCTCGCTGTCCATTTCGTCAGCAGCTAGCCCATCGGCTTCTGGGGCATCGTTCTCGGGAGCCTTTAAGGGAGCCTCGAGGAAGGCGCCGCCCGCACCACTGAACCTATCACCAAAAGCAAAAGAACCCATGCCGACTGTCTTTGTCGATGCATCAGAATCAGAATACGAGGAAGAGCCCGAGACGATCCGTGCGAACAGAGTGATACGTGGGAGGCGGAAAACGCGGGAAGAAGATGACCATGAGCGAGAGGTGCTGGCGAGGCAAGAAGAGGAGCACAGGAGCAAGTCAAAAAAGAGCAAGAAAAGCAACAGCAAGAGTAAGAGTTTGCCACCCAAGGAGGCGCCTCCAGAGATGTCAGAGACGACTGTTCCTCCAATGGTTAAGAGCCATACAATTGCAGGTTCCGTCGACGAAAAGACACATGTACCGACCTATCGGCCAACGGGAGATCCGGCCGCAATCCTCAGTCAGCGCGCAATTTCAGGACAGCATGCGATATTGCAACGCAACATCACCGCGCCTTCGATATTGAGTCCGGGCTTGCCCATGAGCCCGCGCCCAGGCGACCGTCCACCAAACTCCCCTATGCCACGAGCTCCCAACAAAACTCTGAACTCAATGGCATTATCGCCTCGAATGGGCGCCACTGGCTTCCCGCTCTCGCCGCGTCCACCAAAACAGCCCATACCCATGCCACCACAAACACCGTTGTCTTTCGCCTCACCGCACCTTGCGCGCGCTGAGACCTACCACCGCGCAGGACAGGCATCTCAGAGCTCTGTTGGTAGCCATCTCGGTTCATCAGACCCGAGTCCTGAGAACGAACGTCCGTCAATATTGAATGACCCGAGGTTGACAGGCGAGGTGTACAAGGGTCTGGTAACTGATCAGTATCCTGGACTACTACTACCACCAAATGCTCTTCCCTCGATATTCGTCAGGACTGCGTCTTCTAGGATGAAGCCATCCAGGCAAAGTTACATGGCACCAAAGCACATCGAAGATAACCCAGTCTTTACGCTTGCTATCCATGCGCGCTCCGATGGTAAACAACTCTGGCGCGTTGAGAAAACATTTGGGGCCATGGCTACGCTCAATCACCAAATCAGGCTGGTAACCACGTTTAACGAACGCCTGCCAGATCGGTCGCTGTTCGCTGGCCACGCTCCCGCGAAGATCGATGCCCGTAGGCAAGCCCTGGACGCATTCTTCGAACGAATGCTCGATGCCATACAGGATGAGAGGGCCGCTCACATCGTGTGCAAGTTCTTGACTGCTGAAGCTTTCGAGGCTGACGGCGGAGATTACTTCCCTTCTGCGCGTGAGCGCAGACCCGACACCCCCGTTGGCAAGGGACGCACTCTCCGCGAAGGCTATCTGACTAAACGGGGCAAGAACTTTGGTGGATGGAAGGCTCGCTACTTTGTTCTTGATGGACCCAACCTGAAGTACTTTGAGGCCCCCGGTGGTGCCCAACTTGGGTCAATCAAGCTCCCAAATGCACAAATTGGGAAACAGTCGCCCGGAGCCAACAACGGTTCGGTGGAAGATGAAGAGAATCAGTTTAGGCACGCTTTCCTCATCCTGGAGCCAAAGCGAAAAGATTCGTCAAGCCTAGTCCGCCACGTGCTTTGCGCAGAGAGCGACGCCGAGCGTGATAGCTGGGTTGATGCACTTCTCCAGTACGTTGATTGGCGTGATGAGAATGAAGAGTTTGGCAGAGGCATGCCCATCTCCAAATCCGACATCAGTGCACCGCGCAGTCCCAAGCTCTCGAGGTCGTTCAACGAGCTGCGTACATCCTCCCTAGGGCCAGACGCCTCGCACTCGAGACAGCAGGACTCAATGCATAGTGTTGGCTACCACTCTACGGTCGCAGGTGAAGCACCAGTTATAGGCCCGCCCAGTGAGCGTGCCTCTGGTACACCCTCCCCTCCATACGATGTTGCTCAGCACAGTGGCACAAGCAGCGGTGCAAGCGAGCAGTCTTTCTCTCAACATCCAGTCATCTCCGGACCTAGCAACGCGCATGTCATCCAAAACTCCGTTCAATGGGGCATGAAGCCACCACCAACGCCTGGATTCCAGAAGGACAAGAAACGTGGCATATTCGGTTTCCGAGGCCGAGCATCTTCTGATCTGGGACCAGAGAAGGGCACACCGCCAGGATCAAACCCAGACAGCGGTGTTCGTGCGACCTTTGGCGTACCGCTTGCAGAGTCAATTGACTGTGCGCAGCCCGTTGGGGTGAACACCGAGCTCCCTGCCGTGATGTACCGATGCATCGAGTATCTCAACTACAAGGATGCCATCGCAGAGGAGGGCATTTTCCGCTTGTCTGGATCGAACACCGTCATCAAGGCTTTGCGTGAGCGCTTCAACACTGAGGGTGACGTGGATCTTGTTGAAGATCAGAGAAACTACGATATCCACGCTGTGGCAAGTCTGCTCAAGCTGTACCTTCGTGAGCTGCCAGCAAGCATATTGACTGGAGAGTTGCATCTCGAGTTCTTGCAGTGTCTCGAGTTGACTCCCAAAGACAGGATCATCAAGTTGAACGTGCTAGTCAACAGACTGCCTCGATCTAACCGCGTCTTGCTTCAAGCACTGTCGGAATTCCTAGCGAGTATTGTGGAGAACGCTGATGTCAACAAGATGAACGTCCGCAATGGTAAGTCCTTCCGCTATAAGTACTGCACTGTCGTCTATTGCTAACATCAATATTAGTCGGCATCGTCTTTGCACCTACCCTCAACGTGCCCGGACCGCTCATCTCCTCTTTCGTCGAAGATCAAGCCAGCATCTTCGGGCCCGCCATGGACGAATCTGACATGTCTGACAATCCTTACGCTGAACACAGCACCGCCGAGTCAGGCGATCTACGCTCTCCTCGCAGGATGATGTTCCAGGATTTGCCCACACCAGGTTACAATCAGCCGACGTTCCAGTCTCTCGGCTTCGATCCCAAATTCGACCCCAACGACACAGGAATGATTCCCATCCGCCCAGCGTATACCGAATACCAGATGGCGCCACAAGGTGATGGCAGCTTCGGCAGCTTGAATGATGCTCTGCGCAGCCCGGGTGTACCGCCGCAAAGGAAAAAGCGCGAGAGTAGCATGGCTGCTGCCATGGCCATGGTGGGACAGCATGTGCCCAAGAAATCGAGTCTTTCGAGGATGCAAGATGACCACCAAGATCAGCAGCAGCAATACGGAGCCAGCTTTTGAAGGCGAAAGTCATGACCTGTGATGCATGCACTATGATGCATGAGCGCTGTGTTCGCCAAGATGCAACACAACGTGATCTATTCCCTGACTGCACGGAGCACGAGATGGGTTCTGGAATCCATTGGATGCCATGCAAGTCACTCTTCTTCGACCCGGCCATCCCAAGGACAAGGATCGTCAGCTTTCCGGCAAAAGCGCAACGCCTACCCTCAGTTGGCACAACACACACGAACGACAAGACCGCCCCTGGATCTTGACGATACACGAGCCGCTGCAAGACACAGGCCTCGATCATGGACACCGGCATTATATCTTCAACTCTCGGAGAGAAACCCTTTTTCCCTTCTTTCTTCCCCAGCGCGGAAGCCCTCTTCTTCTCTTCACCAACAGGAAACATCAGGTTAATTGCTTTTTTTTCTTCGCTTTCTTCCTTTTTCACACACTGTTGGCTTTTCGCTTTCCCCCCAAAGCATGATGAGAAGAATACCCCGAGTACAAAACTACATGTCTAGTGTCTTGTTGTTGTTTTTTTAGCTAGTGTCCATGGATACCCCTCCTCCTTCTTTCTTTTCCTCTTCTTGTGCTTCTTCTTCTCCTCTCAAGGACGAGACGGGCAGGCAGACACACAGACAGGCAGACAGAATATATAGAGCTTTGGTTTTTGTTAATGAAAGTATAACATTATGAAAATACAGTTGGAGAATCACTGCGGTCTCACTTCTTGAAACTTGTTCGTTCGTTTTAGTCCAGAAGCATTTTCCATTTTGTTTCTTGTGTAGGGTTTTTGCAATCTGGTGCCTCTTCACAAGACTCCTTACCTACGGACTTGATGCGCTACATGTACTTACTGCAGTCGGTGACACAGTCGAACAGCTATTCTTCTTCTTCGCTTTCAGTGTCGCGGCTCCCGATCTGGAAATTAACTGATCACGCTGTACATGTCTTTGGATGACAAAAAGAGGCGACATCGATCAAGAAAGCATTCATCTTCCCTGCCCTCGCTCGCTCCCAAACCCCACCTTCCCAATTCCAGATTGGTGATCAGACGAAACACAGCAGAAGTCTTCTTCTTCTTCATGCTCATGCCTCTTCTCGTTTCAACCGCTCTCACCTGTACTGACACTGCATGCACGCACGCCTTTCACTGACGAAAAAGGACGATCGACAAACGAAACGACCGACCTACCTTGACCCCGAATACACCCCATCACACTCCCCACACCTAAACTCCCTCCCCTCTCCATACCACTCCTCGTCCTCCCCAGCACCATCTTCCTCCTGGCAATACACCTCCACATCCGTCAACATGTACCCAATCTCGTCCTTCAGGTTGTAGGTGGCTCTGGCGAAAAATCCCTTGCCCACGCAGCGCGGGTGGTAGAGTTCAAGGCAGCTTTCGCAGGATACGAGGGTTGGGTCGTCGGACGAGGCGTGGCAGTGGCAGTGCGAGCCGAGGGGTGGGGAGTTGGGCGGGAGGGCGGTGCTGATTGCTAGGGCGTCGAGGAGGCGGTTGGGTTTTCGCTGGATACATGGAGGGATGGAGGCGGTTGTTGGGTTGAGTTTCGTGGTTGGTGGGGTTTTGGATGGTGAGGTTTTGGGGGTTGGCTGTTTGATGGGTGTTGGTTGATTGATGGGTGTCCGTTGGTTGATGGGTGTCCGTTGGTTGATTGGGGTGAATTTGGAGGTGACGGGTTGGAGAGTTGGTTGTGGGGAGTCTTTTGTCGGGCTGAGACTAGAGTGTTGGTGATGAGTTTGCTTGGTCTTGCGCTTGTTCTTGGTGTGGTGGTTGAGTGGAGAGAAATCCGGATCCGAGTCGTCGCGGTGCTTGTCTATTACGACAGCGTTGTGGTTGCGGTTGGGTGAGACTTCGATGTTACTGAGAGGTGACTCTTGTCCATTGTCGACGAGTACCTCACTGCCGGTCTTCCTTGAGCGCGTCTGTGTCCTCGCCTCGGTCTCTGCGAAGGCGGTGTCGTCTGATCTTTGTAGACGAACCAGGTCCAGTGCCTGTGAGATCAAGGTTCGCTGTGCGGTGCCCAACGCACCCTCGGGTGCTAGCTGGTGCACGGCTTCAATGATGGATTGAAGTGAAGTCAGGCTAGCGATGAGCAGGTTGACCATCTCCAGCGCTTGAGCTTGGGTATGCGGTACTGCAGATAATCACATGGTCAGTTAAACTCCCTGGCTTGTGAACAACCAGAGCCACTGAAGAGCGGCATAAAATACCAACATACCTTCGCAGCAAGACTGGCCAATCGAGCCACAGCCAAAATCTCGCTACAGACAAAGTCCGGTCCCTGTGCGACAACTTCGTCGACAGTCTTGCGGTCTATGAGGAGGTCCTGGTCGTCAATGCCGTACATCCACTCGACCATCTGCTCGACAGTCGTCGTGTCATCTTCTTCGTCGAGGTCGATGATTGTTGAGCCGGCTTTAGCTTTGGCGTCCAGAACTGACGATTGGGAGCAGACGATGAGGCGGTGGACATCAAGTTCCAGGCCGGATGTTGTTACGAGACGGAGGTCGGCAAATTTGCCGGTGCGGTAGTGGTCCGCGAAGGATGCAGCTGTGGAAGGTTTGTCTTTCATTTTAACATTTTTCGTTGTTGTTGTGGTGTCGGTGTGTGAGACGAAAAAGTCCGTGGTGAGTAAACAAGGGAAGGAGCGAAGGACTGTGACTTACTTCACAAGAACATCAAACTTTGAAGACTGAAGGCTGATATACTGCCAATCTAGTTTCACAAAACGAAGTCAAGTAGAGGAAGCATGGTCTCAAATTTATTTCACATCATCTCGTTCAATCGTAACTGGGTCGAATCTCGGGCTGTACAACCATGTCTGGCTCCATCATGACCCTCCCTCAAGACTCAAGTATACGTACGACCCGCTCATTTGTCCGCGACAGGGAACTCCTTGCCGCTGGCGTTCTTGTACTGGCCACGAATGAAGTCGGAGATCTGCTCGTCCTTGGCCTGCTCGATGGCGCTCTCGTTGTCCTGCTTGCCCTGACCCATGAAGTTCTCCTGGACGTAGTCGACGCCTGTGCGAGGAAGTCAGTGAATGCGACACTTGTGAGTCTGGATAGATAGGCTTGCATACCCTTGTCAAGGTAGTCTTCCTTCTTCTCTCCAGCCTCGCCGCCGCCGGCAGCCGAGTTGAGCTTGTCGCCAATGCCGCCGAGGAAGCCGCCCTCAGACTTCTGGCCAGAGCCGGATGCCTGCTGGTTCTGGCCGGCGTTCTCGTTGTTGTTGTTGTTGTTGTTGCCGCCGCCCATTGCGTTCTTGACGAAGTCCATTGTCGGTGGAGTGTTTGTGGCTGGGTGAGGGGTTAGATTGATGGTGAATATGGGAGAATCTGAAGGCCATACATACTTGTTTGTGGAAGAGTTGTCTGTTGATGTGAATACAGGAAGTGAGAAGGAAGAGAAGAGACGGGAAGTTCACGAGAAGAGTGAGATGGTCGTGGTAGCAGTCACGCCAGTGCAAGTGCAACATACCTACATGTAGGGAAGCTCCAAACCTGGCAGTAGTGGGCACGAGTGACGTGCATGGAAGTACACAGCCATGCTTGGTGGGGTGAAGCAGCAGTGGAAGTGGGCAAAGGGTCTCTTGGATCGATGGAAGCATTGCCTAGACCTGCTTAGCCTATTTGTCCATCGATCGGGGGCGGCGTGACACCCCCGAGACGGAGATGCAGGTGGAACGGGCATGCAGGACGAAGGACTCGCTCAGTCACATGCTCCATCGCATACAGAAATCATCAATACCTTAATTCCCTCCCTCCACCGCCATTTCCATACAACAATACTAGAGAAGACCTCTTAGATGAGAGCCTTCGCCCGCGCCGGAGCCGCCAAACCATTGTTGCGCGCATCCAATCACATCTCCCTCCGTCGCGCCTTCCACAATCCGACGCTTGCCTCCACAAGGACACAAAGGCAGCCCACCACCAGCGATCCACTCTCTGGCCTCCCCGCCAAGAACCGCCATCACATTAACAACAATCTCACATTCAACCTACGTCCACTCCCCGCCACAAGAAGACACTGCTCGCATCGAAGAAGCATGTGCCGCCAACAACGCGAGATCGAAGGCGCCAACGCCAGTATGGACATCGCCAGCGGCCGTGAGGTTCTGCCTAAGAATGTCAAGCCTCTGCACTACGACTTGACTCTCGAGCCCAACTTCGAGACTTTCAAGTATGAGGGAACCGTCACCATCGAGCTGGACGTTGTAGAGGACACCAAGAGCATTTCGTTGAACACTCTGGATCTGGACATCCACGAGACCATCATCAAATCCGGTTCCAACACCGTTTCCTCTTCGCCCAAGCTGAGCTTGGACGAGGACTCGCAAACCACCAAGATTGATTTCGATGAGACAATCCCCGCCGGTACAAAGGCTACTCTGTTCCACAAGTTCACTGGCAGCCTGAACGACAACATGGCTGGATTCTACCGCTCTTCTTACAAGGGAGCCGACGGCAAGGATGCATACATGGCCACCACCCAGATGGAGCCTACGGACGCCCGCAGGGCCTTCCCTTGCTTCGATGAGCCCGCATTGAAGGCCACCTACACCGTCACCCTCATCGCCGACGACAGGATGACTTGCTTGAGCAACATGGATGTCGCCAGCGAGAAGCAGGTCGACTCTGCCATGACCGGCAAGAAGCGCAAGGCCGTTACCTTCAACAAGACCCCTTTGATGTCGACTTACCTCCTTGCCTTCATCGTTGGTGAGCTCAAGGTCTACGAGACCAACGAGTTCCGTCTTCCCGTTCGCGTCTTCTGCACTCCAGACAAGGACATTGACCACGGCCACTTCTCCGCTTCGCTTGCCGCAAAGACCCTCAAGTTCTACGAGGAGCAATTCGACAGCGAGTTCCCCTTGCCCAAGATGGACATGGTTGCCATTCCCGATTTCTCGGCCGGCGCCATGGAGAACTGGGGTCTTGTCACTTACCGTGTTGTTGACCTTCTCCTCGACGAGAAGACCAGCAGCGCATCTACCAAGCAGCGTATCGCTGAGGTCGTGCAGCACGAGCTTGCTCACCAGTGGTTCGGCAACCTCGTCACCATGGACTTCTGGGATGGTCTGTGGTTGAACGAGGGCTTCGCCACATGGATGTCTTGGTACTCGTGCAACATCTTCTACCCCGAGTGGAAGGTGTGGGAGGGATATGTCACTGACAACCTCCAGTCTGCTCTCGGTCTCGACTCGCTCCGCAGCTCTCACCCTATTGAGGTGCCTGTCAAGCGTGCCGATGAGATCAACCAGATCTTCGATGCCATCTCATACTCGAAGGGCTCTTGCGTGCTCCGCATGATCTCAAAGCACCTCGGTGAGGATGTCTTCATGGAGGGTATCCGTCGCTACCTCAAAAAGCACGCATACGGCAATACTCAGACCGGCGATCTTTGGGCCGCCCTCAGTGAGGCCAGTGGCAAGGATGTCGAGCGTATTGCCGACATCTGGACCAAGAACATCGGTTTCCCTGTCGTCACTGTCACTGAGGATGCGAAATCGTCCTCTGTTTCGGTCAAGCAAAACCGTTTCCTGCGTACTGCCGACGTCAAGCCTGAAGAGGATAAGACTCTCTTCCCTGTGTTCCTCGGACTGCGCACCAAGGAGGGCGTTAACGAGGAACTCACTCTTTCCAAGCGTGAGGACACTTTCAAGGTCCCCGACCTTGACTTCTACAAGCTGAACGCTGACCACAGCGGAATCTACCGCACATCCTACCCTCCCCACCGTCTTCAGAAGCTTGGTGAGAACGCCAAGGCTGGTCTCCTCACTGTCGAGGACCGCGCTGGCATGATCGCCGACGCTGGTGCTCTTTCTGCCGCTGGCTACCAGAAGACCTCTGGTCTGCTCTCATTGCTCAAGTCATTCGACACCGAGCCCGACTTTGTTGTGTGGGATGAGATCACCGCTCGCGTTGGCACCATCCGCAATGCATGGATCTTCGAAGACCAAAAGACACAAGACGCCCTCCGTGACTTCCAACGCAGTCTTGTTGCTGACAAGGCACACACGATCGGCTGGGAGTTCAAGGACACCGACGGCCACATCGAGCAGCAGTTCAAGGCACTCCTGTTCGGCGCCTCGGCCGGCACCGGCGACGAGAAGACCAAGGCTGCCGCTTTCGACATGTTCGAGAAGTTCGCTGCCGGTGACCGTGACGCACTTCACCCCAACCTCCGCTCCAGCGTCTACGCCGTTGTCCTCAAGTACGGCGGCGAGAAGGAATACAACATCCTCCTCAACGAGTACGAAACCGCCAAGAACGCTGACGAGCGCAACGCCGCCCTCCGCTCCCTCGGCCGCGCCCAGCAACCCGAACTCATCCAGCGCACCCTCGCCTACTCCCTCAGCAAGCATGTCAAGGACCAAGACGTTTACCTGCCCCTCGCCGGCCTCCGCGCCCACCGTCCGGGCATGGAAGCCTTCTGGGAGTGGACCAAAGATAACTGGGATGTGCTCGTCAAGAAGATGCCCCCCTCGTTCACCCTCCTCGGCTCCGTGGTCGCCATGGCGTCCAGCGGTTTCACCAAGAAGGAGCAGCTCGACGACGTCAAGAGCTTCTTCGATGGCAAGAGCACAAAGGGCTTCGAGCGCAACTTGGCCCAGAGCTACGATGCTGTTCAGGCTAAGATCGGCTGGCTCGAGAGGGATTCCAAGGATGTGGAGCAGTGGCTCAAGGAGAACAAGTACTTGTAGATGTAGATATCTATGATGTGTTGTTGAAACGTCTGGGGGTGGACATCGCTTTGCTCTAAAAGAAAAACTATATACATGTGATATATACATGAAAGAATGCAAAAAAAAAAAAATTGAATACAATGATCAGACGCGTTCCTGTGATTGGTGTCTTTCTACTGCACTGAGTTTGACGTGTTCGACCTGACCGCTCCCTTGCGATCATCACGCACTCGATAGGTATACCCCATGTTGGATTGGTTCGGATTTAATGTTGGTTAGGGTCAGGGTTGGTGTTAGCCAGAAATCGCTTCTAATCCAATATTGATGATGATATAAAGTCTCCGTCATAGTTGAACAGACATCAGGGTATCGGTATCGTGCTTTTGCATGCGTGTAGTCGTCGTCGTGTGGTTTTTGTCGTTGATCGATCTGTAAATCACAAGCAAGACGAGAAAGCGGACACATCCACGCGAACTTCTTGTTGAACAGCACAGTTTATCACCTGCACTCCTTATTTTGCTTGCAAGATACGAAGCAATGATAGTCTTATGAGAGTGTGAGATTATAGCCGTTCTTCTCTCGAATTGCATAAAGTTGACTTGTGGAGTAGGAGTCCAAGATATCTGAGCATGTAGTTGACGGTTTGATGGATTGATCGATGTAGCAGAATGGTCTTGTTCAAAATTGTCTTGGGTATTCTCCCGTCTTCATAGCAATGACAAGCGGCATTCGATAAAGCGGGAGTGCAAAGGAGCGGCGGCTCTTGGTGACCGTCCTCTTGCCGACTTTGTCGTCGTGCTCATGATCTCATTATAATCGTTACATTGCGTTGGTCTATGCAAATCACATGTTCTCATCGTAGTTCATGGACACCATCAGCTCATCAGACATCGATCACTCCCCTACTCAGATCCGCGCTCCAGCAGTACTCTGTGCGAAATCACCCTTGTCCAATCGTCCAACGAAAGCCAGCACGCGTCCCACCAGATCTTGCACGACACTCTCCGGATTCCCGTTGAGGTTATGGCTCGCACCAGGCACCACACCCCCATTCTGCTCATCGATGCTCGCACCAGCAGCATTCGCAACCCCTGTCCATTTCTTAACCAACGCCTCTTTATCCAGCTCCTCCGACACATTCTCCTCCTCGCCCGAGAACAAGATCAATACCGGCGTCTTCCCGGGTAACTTCCCAAACGACTCCTTCAGTCTTTCCTCATCGAAATCGCTCGAGAAGAAGTCGTCCGCGCCGGTGTGATTAGGTCCCGGGCTAGCGATGTCAACCCACCGTCTCGCAGTCACAGCCGTTCGCCCGAATAGCGCACTGGTGAAGCGGAAAGGCATCATATCCATGTCCTTCTTCTCTCTGCACATCTTCAACGCTAGTTGATTTGCCTCTTGAACAAAAGCGCGCGGGAGGTCTGCTTCGATCGCTTCTCGATCAGAGACAGGCGCCTGCAAAACCGCACCATCCACGAAAGGTCGCTGGTCCGCACCAGTTCCTGTCAAGTATTGCATGCAGTCTTGACAACCCGTCGAGTGGCCCATGATCACCACTTTCCCATTAGGTCTGCCCTCTCTCACGAAGTTGACGATCTTCGCGATCTCTTTGGCGTCGCGGGCGATGCTACTTGTGCCCCAGCTGTTGCCAGACGAACTGAGAGCGGCGAGCATGAGGGACCATGTTGGGCCGAGTGATTGGGCGAGGGTGTAGGGGTATGCGACTGAGCTGTAGGTGTCTGAGAGGCCGCCGATCCAGATGAGGGTGCTTGTGTTGTTGGTCGAGGTGAGGGGTTTTGAGGGCTCGAAAGCGGAGAGGTTGGGTGCGATGTTGTGAAGGGTTCCGGGGCGGGAGTTTGGAGAGGCCATGATTGCGACGTGTGAGAATCAGTTCTCGGTGCACAACCTAATGTATTTCTGTGTTCTCTTTCTTCTCTGCAAGTGTCAAGATGCCGCCCCACTCCAGCTCCAAGCAGGGTTTCGTCATCGGGCGTTTCTTCACTTCGCGTCCCTGAACCGCACTCGTACCCTCAAACCTCGCATCAACAACAATGTGTCTTTCAATGCAAACTGCTAACACGCGTAACAACATGTGGGGTATGATGACGGAAAGACGGATACTCTGTCCTGAATCCACGGTAAGCGTCGTCGAGAAGACGGCAGACTCGATACTCGAGATTGCTAAGTTGGGTTTCGCTTCTTCTTCGTCTGAAAACATGTATGTTATGACTTCTTGCTACCGTTTGACGAAGAGCATAGATCCCAGCAGAGAAGCATCGTCCCCGAGCTCATGCTACGACGAGAATACATTTACCGCCGAGAGACTTGTCATGAAATCGCAGTATCCCAGGCTTATGCTCATGTCAGTATGCTCATACCATCAACTTTGTACTTACACCAGATCTCACTGGCCACTGAGAGCCAATTGCCATGGCCACCAGGTTCCGACTCAGAACTCTGTCAATCCTCAAGCAGCAGAAGCACACGGCCACGTGCAAAGGACTGGATCAACGAAGCCCCATAACATGACCAACATCACCCATCCCACTGGCTGGCAACACGATGACCTATATTAAAATGAAGCGCCCACAATGCTTTCGATTAGGCTCATACGGACCGAACCTCGTTCAAAACTAGGAATACGGACCTTCATATACCATCCAAAACTTTCCGGAGAAAATTCCTTGCTCTGCCCTTGATATATCTACCTTCAACAATCCAAAAGTGCCAACGTCGCGTCAACCTCACTCGACACGCATTACTCGTCACTCAACATCCACCACCATCACTCGAAAATCGGAAAACCGAAAAAAGGGGACAAACCGCGTACTTCGCAGCGAAACCCAACATCGCCAACACTTATCAACGGTAATGCCAGACCCTTCCGACCCTCCTGCAGATGGCACGTGCTTCTGGTGGCTCCTTGTACCCGAGCTACGTGTGAGGGTGCTGAAGCTCGCATACGGCCGCGACGACGACGCACCGATGAAGCCTATTATGGGCGTGGACTTCCTCCGAGAGCATTTAGGGTTGGTCACTACACCTCACAGGCGCGACAAGCTTCCTGAGCTGGTAAGTGTCAATAAACTTCTTTTCCCAGTGGCCGATAGATCGCGACGCGTTCGCTTCACAAGCGACAGGGAGGATGTCTCCAGTGGCGCTGGCAGCACTCCTCCCCAATCCCAGCACTCCATCATTTCACAAAATCTGACTGACAGTTCTAAACGGCATCAAAGCATAAGCAAAAAGCATAAAGCAAAAAACTAACAACCCAACTCTCAACCATGACAGCCACCGACCTTCACGCACTACACCTCCCTCTTCCTAATCAGCAAACGCTGGTACCGCGAGGCCTTCCGCGCGTTCTTCAGCAGCACCGTTTTCGACTTCACGGCACGCAACCGGATCTTCAACTTCATAACCCCCCACGCCAGCAGTCCGAACAACATCAAAACCCCGCTCCCAGGCCTCGAACACCTGACCACCATCCGCGTGCGGATGTCCGAACTCCTGTGCGCCGGGGTGGTGGAACTGTTAATCAGAACCTGCCCTGAGCTGAAAAAACTTGAAATGCACGCCGAAGCGCGAGATTTCGAAGAGTCCTTGTTCGAACCGATCATCATCGCCACCTATTCTTCTTCCCGCCGCAACACGCGCCAAACCAAGAAAGACGAAGAAAAAACCAACGAAATCAACACAACCCGCAACCTCCTCGCCGACCTACAAAACATGGGCTCAACGCTCGCCTCCCGCCGCTCAGCCCGGATCTGGCGGGAAAGCCTGACGTTGGAGTTTCTGGTAAAGACGCGCTGGTACGCTGAGATCCAGCGTCTGAGCGGCTTGCGAGAGGCTCCGCTCATGCTGACGCAGAATTCATATCCCTGGGAGGGTCACAGGCTTGCTGAAGAGAACATTTTCGCATGGAATTTGTGGAAGATTCGGTGGGTTTTGTTGCTGAGTGCGACTAGGCCGAAGTGGGAGAGGATTGATTTTGCGCTCTTGTTGGGTAATGGTGAGGGTGGTTCTGTGTCGGGACGACGGTTGCGAGAGGGAGGAGATGGTGAAAGGGATGGCGAAGGGCAAGATGAAGGGGGTGGTGAAGTGGATGGTTAGATGCATGGTGGAGGGGATGGTGGAGGGGATGGTCAAGGGGATGGGGCAAGTGAGAGGAATGCGGAGGATGCGCGGCTTTGATTCTTCCTTGGGGCTGGATGGGAGGGAGAGGTCATGCCAGACTGAGGAAGAGATGTCAAAGTGGAGCGTCATGAGAACGATGAGCATGATGTGTGGGAACAGGGGCAATCAATCATTAGCGAGTTGGAAAGTGAGCGCACTTTTAACAAGTAGAACATGTTTTGGACTGCTACGTAGTGCACGACATCCAGCATTGACAACCAACGACCGACGACCCATCTCCAACACCATCAAGACCACATTTATGCATCCAACATCGCTTGCATCCACGCTCGCTTCCTTTTGTTAGTTGATCGAAAGGAGATGGGAGAACATACCTTGGGTTTTCGAAAGCATGTGCTCTCTCTCAGTGAAGCGACAGGAAGACAACAGCGGCATCACGCAGGAAAAGATGGACAAGGGTTACATACCTCAGGAGTATTGCCCGGTGATCGTCTATGGGGGACGTGTTTAAGGCGGATGATCATTCCCGCCAGACGTTTTTGTCTTTTGCTGTGGTGATAAGTCGAAGGCAGGGTGACTTGGTTGGCGGTTGGTGACGGTGATCGTCGAGCTCGGGTAAGACCCGGATGTAGCAGCGGAAGTCGAGGGGGCGGGTCTTCGTCTCGGGCTGCAGTCGCTGGAGTGGCGACTGTGGTGTGAAGGTGTCGGTTCGAGGATGTCGAGCTACTTCGTTGACGTGGACAGGTTGAGGAACGACCGTAGCCGAGGGGTGGTCGCCTGAGTGGCGACCGTGGTGTGAAGGTGTCGGTTCGAGGTCGGTTTTACATCATTGCGAACACCGGTCGAGGATACTTCGTTGTCGAGCACAGGGAGACCCCGGAAATTCGGTTTGCACCGGATGGTAAATTTTCTTTTGGTGAAGGCGTCTGTCGAAGGACGTCTGCCGCTTGGGGGCGGCCGGGAGGTGATGGTTCACTGTTGCAGCGAGGTACTCCGTTGTCGGGATGAGGTGGTGTGTAGGGTGTGACCAAGCTCGATTGAACGGAGCTCTCTATCACCGACTAGACTGTCCCGTCACAGAGAGTCATCCTTGTCTGTGAGTAGTGTTAGCCCAGATCATACTTCAAGTGAGAAGACATGTCAATTACCGGTTGAGGTGGAAGTTCTTGTTCTGTGGGTGAAGGTGCCGGCCCCGGAAGGGCAGAGCAGATGCATACCATTACGGTAGCTTCACACTCAGGTTCAGGGTTTACTTCAGTTGAAGAGGCAAATGAAGGTCAAATGCCAGTGTGTGGCTGGACCTGCGGGTAACACAGTCGAGCCTTGGCGAGAATGACTATCCTTAGGACAGTCAGTTCCGCCACCTGTGAGGATAATCAGTTCACAGCCGAAGTGGAGGTCGAAAAGTAGTGATGAAACGTACGATGGCCAAGGCACAAGATGCCACGGTCATGGACCGAAGTTCTAACTCTACGCGCAGAAGCGAGAGCAGACACAACTGCCGAACATCGACGCGATCACCTGTCATTGACAGGCATCCTCGTCTATAAAGAGATATTAGCCTCGAAATGCGCTGAAGGCGAAGAAAGATATAAAATACCATCAATGCGGCAGGTCGAAAGTCACGCCGGAGCAAGTGCTTTCAAGGGTAATTTTCTTGTTCAGTGAGTGAAGGTGTCGGCCCCAAGAGGAGTTGCTACGGTTGAAGGTGCAAGAGATGTAAACAAATGCGTGGAGGAAGGCTGGGTTTTGTTGTGCGCTCCGGTCCGGGAGTTGGCCCAGATTGCGCCCAATTCCAGTTGTCTGCAGAAGGAGGTTAGTAAACATGGACCCAACGGCTCGCTGTCGCGCGAGCCGCTGTGTCTTCCTTGCGCCGCTGATGAGAGAGAGCAAAAGCGAAGTCGATGTTGTGCCGCTGTGGGCGAGGTGGCGGCGGCGAGGTGCGCCGGCGGTGAGGGTGAGGTTGTGGTGGCATTGTTGTCGAGGGAGCGGTAAGTGGTGGTGAAGGGAATGAGGTATGTGATGAGGTGATGGCGGATGAGTGATAGGTGAGGGAGACATTTGAGGAGGTGAGGTGAGGTTGAGCGTTTGTTGGTGTGCAAGAGCGCGAGAGCCTGAGCATGGAAGACACGAGAAGGCTTGGCAAGATGTTGAGAACCTAGGAAGGAGCGATTCGAGGGAGGCTGGGACGTCACGTGAGCGGGTCCACAAGTGCATGCGGCTTGTGAAAGCATCAACAAGTGAAGAGATCGACGACACTGAATGGATCATTGCGGCTGGAATTTCTGTGCGTTATTTATACACCGGAGAGAAAGATATCTAGGTAATAGCGGCTGATGAATAACTTACAGTGAATGTACCGTAGCCTCGACAAAGCCAATCACCACACAGTCTCCGCGTCCTCCCCATCCGCCAAATCCAGGTCCTGCAAGTCTTCCTCGTCGTAGAGGTCGCCCACGTCGCTATCAAACATATCCGCATCGACCTCGCCGAGTAGCTCTATGTCTACCTCGTTCAAGTCAGGTTCGCCAGCACCATCATGGCCACCAACGTCTTCCATCTCGACGTCCTCAACCGGCGCAGCCTTAGCCTTGCCCTTGCCGGTGCTCTTCCTCGGTTTGGGCGCAATCTTCTTGATGACAGGGGCGGGCGGCACGTCGTCGTCAATGGCATCGTCCTCCCAGGAAACGCTCGGTCGCCGCGCGTACAGGAGTCCATCCGCCTGTCTGCCCCGACTGAGCATGACAGCCTGGCCAGGCCTTGAAGCTTCCTGCCATCGGTCCAGTCTTCTGGAGCATTGACGCAGCGACCTCGCCAACGCCTTGGCTTCTTCACCCAAGTCCGATGCCTCATTGTCAACGCGGACGAAGCCCGCCAACACGGAGCGCGCCCGCCGCCAATCCGCGTCATCGGCTCCGTTCTGCGGCTCCTTCGTCCTTCGATAATCGTCATCCTTGTCTGGGCGGTCGCGCCCTTTCCGGGACTTGATCATCTCTTCTTCTGAATCGTAATCTGTAGGCATCCGCTTGATGCGTTTCCACGCGCGGAAGAAGGCACCTTCCTCCTCACGTTTGTCGCGAGCCCGAATATGTATCTTGCGGATCCGCCGGTCGAGCGTATAGTCGATCTGCTGTTTTCGGTGATTGATGATTGCGTTTTGATGTTGGGTGACGCCACGGTGGCGCTTTTGTGCTTGGTATGATGGAGTTGGTACATGGTCGCCGGTGTTGGGAGGCTGGAACGCGAGTGTGGCACCACGTCCTGGCGAACCATGATGTCCGAAAGTGTTGGTGAATCCTGATCCTGGCGTTGCTGGTATGCCTGCCCCAGGTGTCTCGTTGACAAACATGGAGCCGTTGTTTGGTAAAAGTGGTACATGATGAGAGCCTTCGCCTGACGCCGTGCGCCCTGTTCCTGGAGTCCCGTCTGCTTTCTTATTGCGGCGCCAGTTACCTCTCCCTGGGCCCTTCTTAACCGGCGCTGGCGTTGTAACTGCAGGTGGAGCTTCAGGTGGAGCTTCCTCATTGTTGAGAAGCGTGTTGATTCGCATATCTGGGGTGCTTTTCACTGCAGAGTTGACCGCCTGGAATCCTCGGCCAATAGCGGGTGAGGGCGATTTCGTGTGCACGCTATCATTGTCAACACCGACAGCGTAGCGTGCTGCAGAGGTCACTGTGTGAATATGTCAGCTTGAGTCGTTCAAACGGCTATTCCCGTGCTCACCTGAAGGCTTGGTGTACCAGCCAGCTTCGCTACCCTCGTCCTCACTGCGGTACCCTTGTACGCTTCCACCGGACGTCAATCCTTTCTCCTTCCTCGCTCTCTTCAGGGCAGTCATTGCCGGGCTAGGCTCGCTAGCCAGTATCGCGATGCGCTCCTTCCGTTTCACCTCACCAAAGTGCTGTTCGTCTTCCGTGTCCAAGTTCTCCAGCGCAGCCTGTTCCTCGGTCAAGCTGTCCAGGTTCGGAACTTTGAGTGGAAGTACGCCTGTACCCTCTTCGCCCTCGCCGTATTGCCCGGGCCCGAATGGATTATTTGCAGCAGCTTCGCCAGAGAAGTCAGATTCAAGGTACCACCAGACCAGCCAGAGAAACGCCCTAGCTCTGCTCGCACTGCTCAAGCTGCTTCGCATGACAAGGTCGTAGAAGTCTCTGGGAGGAATGAAATGCGTCTCGCTGATTTTCGGCGCAAATTGTGCCAGGACGAAGATGAGGTTGACAGGATTTGTGCGCGGTTTCGGGGCGGCTTTGACTTCCTCCAGTGTCGATGGCTGAGGGTCGTCTTCCGTTGCGCCTTTCAAGATCGACTTCAGTCGCGGCGCATCCTGGAGTTGTTTGTATGCGTTCGGGTCCTGACGCGCCTGGAGCGCTGGGATCGAGTGATAGGTTCGTAGTTGCGCGCGCATTTCAGGGAAGACTGTTATCTATTAGCTTGCGGTCATTGCGACATGTGGAATCCCGTGCTTACAATTCAACGTTGTGTTCATGCGCCCGACGTTGACCAGCAAACACACCATCGCCATGCTGATAGCACCGTCGGTATCCTGTAGCAGCTTCTCCTTCAGTATCTTGCTGCATTTGCTGCTCTTGGCCATGGCATCGATGTAGATCTCCGCAAATGTGAACCCCGAAGAGCCATCGCTGTACTTGGAGAAGCATTTTGTTTGATCGTAGAAGACCAGCTTCAAGAAATCGTATTGTATGTCTTTGCGCCAAAAAGGGATGCCATCCTCCTTCTTCAGATGGCGGATCTTGTTGCCGGAGTATACTGAAGACACGCTGCCGCTCGCGTTGCGTCTGGTTGAGGTGGTGGTAGAGCTGTACAATGGCTCGTCGCCGTGCTCGGTCGGCGTGTCGACCTCGGCTTGGGGAGTTTCTGAGGTCGCGGCATGCTCTTGCTTCATGTTCATAGCCTGGCCAGCGGTAGGAGGAGGCATGTCTTTGGGAGTTTGCGCGGGAGGCGATACAGGTTCGTCCGGGTCGGCGGACAAGATGTGCTGTAGAGAACTCATTTTGGCGACAAGACTCCCTGTCGCCGGGGATTGGATCGGGGTAGGTGCAGGCGGTCGTGTGCGACGGCTATGGGCGGATGCGCGCGTGGATCATGTTCCAGGGCGGAGGCTAGCCTGGTTGTCTCTCGTTCCGACCGAAGTGGCAGTGAGAGAATGGGAGATGCGGTTGCGCAAGTGAGGGTTTGGGTTACAGTGTCTTGTCTCGTGAGGACGTGGGCGAGGGCGAGGATGAGGAGGAGTTGAGGGCTCTGGCTTGCGACGATGGCTTGGGGGGAATCCAAGCACGGGCTGTGGAAGCGAGGCGATTCGTGTCGAGTTGATTTGCAGTCAATCGACTAGCGTGCTGTATCTAATAATGCGGAGAGCGCCCTGCTTTGCTTGCTTGCTTGCTTTTTGACTTCTATACCGTTGGCTTGTGCCGGTGACCTCATACCACGAACATGTAAGTGAATCGATGATAAAACTGAGGGGAGTATGCTTGTAGCAGGGGCTGTGATTCAATAATTTCGATACGTGGTTGTACACACTGCATTGATCCCGTAATTACACGAGGCTGGTGAAAGTGCTTACCTACCTGCTGTATTTAGCAGACGATTCCCGTCTACCGGTAACCCATCGATCACATGCAAGCTGAGAGGTTGGTCTTGGCTCTGATCCAGCAAATTGGCGAAAACACAACCGTGTACGTGTTCGATCACGTGTCTGTACATGCAATAATGCGCCTCGTTCAATAATAATTCTGACGGAGTATGCACGTATACATTGCGAGCAATCTCAATTTCAATCTCCATCATGCACCGTCGAAGCTGCCTCGCTTCAACTCCTTCCCACGCTGACGTTCCCCCCGCAATTCCTCCAGTTCGAGTCTTCCATCCAAGAATCCATCCAAACGCTCGTGCTGTCGACGTCGACCTGTACAACTCCAAAGTTTGACACTCACCACACTGCTTTGTTCCAATCAGTCAACATCGCACAAACTTTTGCTTGAAAGCAGCAACAACCAACCGACTACACAAGGTACAACGTACCCTCACAAAAGAAGCGATTCGCCTTTTCAACCAAGTCCTCCTCCGCGGTGGACTCACAGCATCACTGCCAGCTAGAACATCCGTCTTCCCAACTCTATACGGAAGACCATTCTTCAACATGCCAGCAGCCAGAGAGCAACGCAGCTCTCACTTCAAAGTCATCCAGCAATTCCAACTCGAATATGCTCCCGTCACCGTCACCCAGTATGAGTCTACTCGTACCGGCATGCGTTGCGTCGTCGTCGATCAGAAGGGTCCGAAAGTGAACGGATACTTTGCTCTGGCAACCGAGATCCACGATGACTCTGGAGCGCCTCACACCCTCGAGCACTTGTGCTTCATGGGCTCCAAGTCTTACCGCTACAAGGGCCTTCTGGACAAACTCGCCACCCGCGCTTACTCCACCACAAACGCATGGACTGCCACCGATCAGACCGCCTACACTCTTGAGACTGCTGGATGGGATGGCTTTGCTCAGATCCTGCCCGTCTACCTCGAGCACCTTATTGTGCCCACTTTGACCGATGAGGGTTGCTACACCGAAGTCCACCACATCGATGGCGAGGGCAAAGACGCAGGTGTCGTTTACTCCGAGATGCAGGGTGTTCAAAACAACCAGGGAGAGCTGATGGAGTTGCGGGCGAAGCGTCTGATGTACCCTGAGGGCGATGGCTTCAGGTATGAGACTGGTGGCATGATGGAGCAGCTCAGAGTTTTGACCGCGGACCGCATCCGAGAGTTCCACAAAGCCATGTACCAGCCTAAGAACATGTGCTTGGTTCTCACAGGTGAGGTTGACCACGACGACCTCTTGCACATCCTGGACAACTTTGAAGAGACCATCCTTCACGAAGTGCCGAAATTAGACGACCCATTCACGAGACCTTGGGTCGACTCCAAGCCCACTCCTCCGCTCAAGGAAACCACTGTCGAAAAGGTCAACTTCCCTGAGGAGGACGAGTCGATGGGAGAAATTCTCATCGGCTTCCTGGGTCCCAGCTGCAACGACCACATCGCTTCTGCTGCGGTTGGTGTCCTACTAAACTACATGTGTGGATCGTCCATCTCCGTCATGGAGAACACCCTTGTCGAGCGCGAGCAATTGTGCAGCGCTGTCTACTACAGCACCGACTTCCGCCCAAGCTTGACTATTTGGTTCGCTCTCTCCGCTGTTGAGACCGACCAGCTCGAGACCGTAGAGAAGCGTGTGTTCAAGCTGCTCAAGGACGTCGCAGCAAAGGAATTCGACATGCCCTACATGAAAGATTGCATTGACCGCTGGCGAAGGCAGATCCTGCTCAAGTGCGAGAATGCTGGAGAGTTCTTCTCGGACCCTATCATCGAGGACCACTTGTTCGGGCGCCGCGACGGTAAAGACCTCAAGGAGCTGGCCACCATCAAGGAGCTCGACATTCTGACGAGTTGGACCGACAGACAATGGAGGGACTTCCTATCAAAGTGGTTGTCAGACGCCCACCACGTCTCCATTCTCGGTGTGCCTTCAAAGGAGCTTTCTGACAAGGTCACAAACGACGAGAAGGCACGCGTCCAGGCTCAACGCGAGAGATTCGGCGAGAAGGGCCTGAAGGAGCTCGAGGAGAAGTTGGCCGCAGCTAAGGCTGAGAACGACAAGCCTATTCCCGACTCTGTGCTTGAGCAATTCCCTGTGCCCAGCACCGACTCGGTACACTTCATTCCGACAGAGACCGCTCGTTCTGGTGCCGCGAGGAAGATGGGCAAGCTTGACAACAGCATCCAGAAGCTGATCGACCAGGACGATAACGACTCACCGTTGTTCATTCACTTCGAGCACATTCCTTCGAACTTCGTCCGTATCAAGGTGGAAATGTGCACGAAGGCTGTCCCTGTCGAGCTCAAGCCTTTGCTTACACTTTATATGATGAACTTTTTCACCACGCCTGTCAACAAGGATGGCAAGCGTGTTGAGTTCGAGGACGTGGTTTTGGAGCTCGAGCGCGACACCGTTGATTACAGCATCCGCTCCAACCATGCCAACCCGGAGATGATCAACATCTCGTTCTGCACTGAGCCCCAGAGCTACCAAAAAATCATCGGATGGATCCGCACTCTTTTCTTCGATGCGATCAACGACCCTGTCAGACTGCATGCGTCGCTCACCAAGATCTTGGCCGACATTCCGGACGAGAAGCGCAGTGGTGATAGTATGCTCAGCGCTTCCTACTTCATGGTCGCCTACGACCGCAACTCCAGTGCCCGCGCTCGCAGCACCCTCGCCAAAGCTCTTTACCTCCGCCGCGTGCGTAAGCTCCTCAAGAACAAGCCCGACGAGGTCATCTCCAAGTTCACGACTCTCTGCAAGTCCATCCACCGCCCCGAGAACTTCCGCACTAAGGTCGCCGGCAACCTCGAGACTCTCTCCAACCCTGTCTCCTCCTGGAACACCCTCACCACGTTCCTGGACACCACAAAACCCCTCGAGCCACTGGATAACCGCCGCGACTACCTCAGCGACATCGGCAAGAACCCAGGCTCCGCCGCCTACATCGTGCCCATCTCCGCCATCGACTCCTCCTTCGCAATGCTCTCCTCCGACGGCCCAGACACCTACTCGCACCCCGACCTGCCCGCCCTCCTCGTCGCCCAGAGCTACATGGACGCCGTCGAAGGCCCGATGTGGGTCGCAGTCCGCGGCACCGGCCTGGCCTACGGCGTCTACTTCTCGCGCAGCGCCGACACAGGCAAGCTCACCTTCCGCATCTCGCGCTCGCCCGACGCCTACAAGGCGTACGCGGCGGCGAAAGCGCAGGTTGAAGGCTACGCGAGCGGCTCCCTGAAACTCGACAAGTTCGCTCTCGAAGGCGCCATCTCCGAAATAGTATTGGGAATGGCCAACGAGCAGCCGACCATGTCCGCCGCCGCCGAGCTGAGCTACAGCAACCAGGTCATCCGCGGCATCGAGAAGGACTACAGCCATAAGATGCTGGCGCGCGTGCGCAATGTCACGCCTGAGATGATTCGCGATGCGATGGCCAAGTACATGCTTCCTGTCTTTGATCCGAAGACTACGAACTTGATGGTTACTTGTGCGCCGATCATGAGCGAGGGCGTTGTGGAGAACTTCAAGAAGGCGGGCTTCAAGGCTGAGCTCAAGAACTTGGACGATTTCCAGGATGATTATGGCATGGAGGCTCCCGAGGGCGAGGAGAGTGAGAGTGAGGATGATGAGGATGAGGATGGTAGCGGCGACGATGAGTCTGGTAGCGAGATGGATGAGGATGAGAAATAGATGCAGGCACGCAGGATTTCGGTACTTATGGTGGGAGGATTTGAGCAGGATGATGGCATCCATCGTTGATGGGCGAGGCCTTTTTCGGTTTGTGCATACGCATGGCATCTACATGTCTTATTCCGGCATGTGGCGGAGGACAACGTAGTCCTCATGAGCGTGTAGAAAGACAAATTGGATATCAAACCTTCTGTCACACAAGACTGAGTCTTTCGATTCGGCGACCGTTCTTTGCGAACAGTAGTAACCCGTGTCGTAGAGTTGATGAAAGGCAGATTCTCCGTCGTACTGCATCCACAAAGCACCCGACAAAACCAAGCGCTACAGCCGCAAGTGGCAGTGACGGTGGCATTGGCAGAAAAGGGATACTATTTCCTATTCCCAGAAACCAACACTCGAAAGCTCAAGCCACCCAACAACAGTAACAACACTTTAATAGAACCAAGCCCCAAGCCAAGCCGGATCACAGACACAGACATAACACATCACTTGCACAACCCCATAAGGCGGAGAGCACGAGCCGCAAGCGCGGCACCGCCATCCATGTCAGTTCCAACAGACCGGCGGCCCGCAAAGTCAAGGTAATTCACTTTGAAAACCGGCCGACTTAACCGTTCCCACATCGTAGTAGTTCATCAGATGTTTGTTGCTGCGCCTGGTTTGTTAGAACGAACCATGATGTCGAAGGATGCGTTAGGTTGGAGCTTCGGGGGCAGTGTTCAAGGCAAGTGGGTCGAGACTTGGGTTGTGAGGCGCCCGGAAGCCATTGCCGCCCTTTGCGATGGAAGGAAGTGGCTGATTGTTGAATACTGAGTTCGAAAGGCAGATTTTTTTTTTGGGTCTGATGATGAGTGTGACTGTGAGTGAATAGACTGAGGTGAGTCTGAAAGCGAATGCGCCGCGAGAGTTTCGGGCAGGGCGCAGACGTGTGAGAGAGGCAGAGACGAGAGGCCGCACGCTTTCAGTTTCGAGTCACCGCAGCGGCGGCGTATGTGAGGAGGCACAAGACACGACAGATTGACTCTTTTCGCAACATGTCGCGCGGCGTGCCCGGTCTTCGATCCTGCAAATCTATGAGGCAGGTCGGTAGTGCGGTGCCGTGAGGGTTAGTCAGTCGGGTCCTGCAGCAGTGGAACGAATGGGTTGTGTTGCGACACACGATTCTGTATGTAAGGCTGGGGCACACGGATTGAAGCGAATTGGACATGGGAGAGGCTCGCTGTGACCGAAAGGGCAGACGGCACCCAATCGATTAATCGAATTAACAACCAAGAGGACAAGGGCCCTCTAGTCACAAACGTCACATTACATACCTGTCGCCGATGCGTGCAGCTTTCACTTCCATTTCTCGACTGCGCATGTCTGCCTAGCTCAAGGCATCCGAAAGGCCCGTGCCCAGGCAACACGTGCCTGAGGTCCGCATCGTGGGAGCCTTGGACAGAACAGACCTCACCTCTCACGATTATGGTTGGACGGGGAGGCATGTATGTACAGCCACTTTTTTTGGAGTCATTACAATGCGCAGACGATGCCTCTCTCTCCCCCTGCCCTGCCCGCTAGAAAGACCAACGCCTCGGTAGGTTTGCATCGCATTGCACCGCATCGCGTCAACTTCCCAGCAAGCACGCTCCACCCGATCAGATCTGCCTACTACCCGTCGTGTGTTGCTTCTCTCTTCGGCACCTCCTCTCCGTCTTGCGAGGGTAGCGCAAGGCAGACGACCCTGTCGTGCCTAGTGTTTTCCATTCATTCCCTATAACCTTTTCCCCACTGCGGTCTTAGCGCTGCATAGTCGGGGCGTGGTCGTTGTTCGGTTTCGTCCACAATGGCTTGCCATTCGACGACACCGACGATTGCCTGCTAGTAGAGGCCGCTCGATCCCCTACCTGAGGATATGACTGAAGACCGCCGCTGCGGCTGGGTCGCAGTTGCTCTCTCCTTGGGGCCGCCGCTTGAGGCAGCAAAATGACTGAGGGCGGCTTTGCTTTGTCCAGGGCGAGTGTTGGTGCCTGATCTCTCTGTAGGTACTACGCCCTCTATTTCGTTTCTTAGTCTATGGGTCTCTATAACTTCACGCCTCTTTCTCCTCTTGTTGGTATATGTTTCATTCATATACAACCCCAGCTACCATTACATCAACCAACATCCATACTGCCCGCCGCACCGCATCGATACACATATAACTCGCACACCACCTCACCCATTGGCCCTGCACCACACGACCCAGATCCTTCATCCGCTTCAGCAAACACCACTACACCCTCTCAGAGATCCATCCCGCTCCCATCTCGACGCCGTCTGACCACTTCTGGTCACGCCTTCAACACCCACAAGCCATGATGACAGCCAGCTACCCAATGCAACCCTCAATAACCGCCACCATGTCTCGAACCGTCGCCGCTCCTCGTTCACGACCCCAACGGCCTGCCGGTCCACGTGACCCTCCACAGCCTCGTGATGGCGACACTCGACACCGGTTCAGCTCCCTTGTACCCAACAACATCTTGTCCCGGGGCCCTCCACCAGTCCAACCCCGCGACCCAGGCAATGGCAGACTCAGCATGCGCGGCAACGACCCGCAGCCACGAGACCCGGGCAATGGTCGACACAGCATGCGCGGCAAAGACCCGCAGCCGCGAGACCCAGGCAATGGCCGGACAATGGCTCGTTTCGACCCTCAGCCTCGGGACCCAGGTATGTGAAAACTCCAGATTTGCGCGCTGTCGTCGCTGGGCGCCGCTGCTTTTATAGCTGCGCAACACCGCTACCGCCTATGGAAGCCTGGTGACTGATCCGATGTGTAGGCACCTGATCGGAAGAAGCGTGTGACCTCGTGTCGATGTTCCGCGTGAGCACTCGTGCTCTGAAGAGACCGGATGATGTATGGATTCGGTGATGACTCTGTTGATGTCTTTTCTTTTCTATTATTTCTGCTTTTGGGGATAGAGATCCTGGTTTGAAAATTCGGGCTCTGGGAAGACAAGGCGATGGGAAGTCTGGCTGCCCACGCATAAGCCAGCTTCCCCTGGAGTTTGGCATTTGCGATCTTCTTTTTTTACATCCTGCTATTGTCAGTTCAGCGAGCGGCATGAGTTGCGGATCTGTGGGCAGGACTGGTGCCGCCCTTTGACCTTTCTTTCTGTCTTGGTTCTTTTCATCTTTTTTCTCTCATATCCTGATCTTTTTACTGGTAGACGCCAGACGGACTTGACTGTAGATTATTACCTTGATAGGACTTGAGAATAGATGGAGCATCCGGACACCATGAAGCCTACTCGCAGTCATCGTGCCATCTCTTGCCTCTTGGCATCATATTTTGTACATTGGTATCTTTTATAGGGGGTGTATTCGTCTCATGCGCCTGGCCAGCTGGAACCCGGTGACCGCTGGCATTATGCAAGGCAGTAGGAAAAGCCAAGAAAGAAAGTGTTTAGGCAGAGAGAAAGAGAGAGAGAAAGACTCATCGCATCCTCTCCACCTTGTTGAACTTCCTCGCAGTCATAATCTGCGATTTCATCACGTCAGCCAACTCTCCATCCTCTCTCAAGAAATCCAAACGAGGATCGCACTCACCTGTGTTCTCGTCCTCTGCCCCCTAACAGGCAACCCCATCGCATGCCTCCTACCCCGGTACGTCCCCATATCCCTCAGCCGCTTGATGTTGTCTTGCAGCTGCTTCTTCAAATCTTGCTCCAGCGTCATTTGCGACAGCTCCCCTGCCAGGCCGTCGATCTGCTTGTCGGCCAGTGCGCCGATGCGCGCCGTGTTGTGGATGTGGAATTTCGACATGAGCTTTGTGCAGGCCTGCGGTCCGAGGCCGTAGAATTGTTTGAGGGAGCGCGAGACGAGTTGGCCTTCGAGGAAGTTGACGCCAAAGATGAACACCTGCGGGTAGGGATCTGGTTAGCGGTGAATTTTTCGATAGATTGTCAAGGTGGCCGTACCATTTTAGCGGTATTCGTGTGAGGTAAACGTGATTAGATGCTGGTTTCGCGAAATGAGGTTGTTCCACTGTCGTCGTCGTTCGCGTTCTCGCTGCGGGTGACTTCCGCTTTGGCCGAATCGCTGGCCCGATTCGTCTTTGAAGAGAGGAAGCCGAAGCACAGATCCCAAGAATCGGACCCTTGCTGCCCGCCCTAGCTTCAACTCGCAAGGTGGGAACACCGTGTCCTACGTTCTGCTCTTCACCACCATTGCTTCTCTTCCGTTTCCACTACGAAGAGAACTACTGTCAACCATGGCGAGCATTCAGCGTGTCCTCCTTTCGGTGCTGGTCATCTTGACCTTCACCTTTGTCTACTTTGCTCAGACTGCCGAGGCTGCTGGCAAGGGCCCCAAGATCACCCACAAGGTCTACTTCGACGTCAAGCATGGCGATGAGGACATGGGACGCATTGTCCTTGGTCTTTACGGCAAGACTGTCCCCAAGGTAGGTCAATCGGTTGACATCATCGTTTTATGGGCATCCAGCTAACCATTGGCTTCCGTACAGACCGCTGAGAACTTCCGTGCCCTTGCTACCGGCGAGAAGGGCTTCGGCTACGAGGGCTCCAACTTCCACCGTGTTATCAAGCAATTCATGATCCAGGGTGGCGACTTCACCAAGGGCGACGGCACTGGCGGCAAGAGCATCTACGGCAACAAGTTCCCCGACGAGAACTTCAAGTTGAAGCACACCAAGAAGGGTCTTCTTAGTACGTTGAGGCACAACTGGACATATCAATATTAGCACACGGCTAACAGGTGATCTCCAACAGGCATGGCCAACGCCGGCAAGGACACCAACGGCTCCCAGTTCTTCATCACCACCGCCATCACCTCGTGGTTGGACGGCAAGCACGTCGTCTTCGGCGAGGTGCTCGAGGGCTACGAGATCGTCGAGAAGATCGAGGACGTGCCCAAGAACCCCGGCGATAAGCCGAAGCAGACGATCAAGATCGTCAAGAGCGGCGAGCTTGAGGTGCCTGACGAAGGTATTCGCGCGGAACTCTAGTCTCCCCGATATCACAGCCTCCAATGCAAGCTCTGTGTCCACTCGGGTGTCGGCAGTACAGTACGTCGCTGTCGCTGCTCGCAAGTTTGCAAGGAGGGATTGATGACTGGCTGACACTTGCGTTTCTGCTACTAGGCATTGAAGGCACTGCTGGGTCGAATGTGCCCTTGGACGACGAGTGGATGGACGCAGGTGTCGAGGCGCCGAAGGAGACTGCTGTTCTGGAGAAGGTCGCTTCTGGCTTTGAGAAGGCCGTTCCTCAGCTCGACAGCACGTCTGAGGAGGGTTTGAGCATTGTTGTCAAGCTTTGCCTGGCTGGTGTTATCTTTGCCGCCTGCTTTGCTTTCATCAAGACTTGCACTCCTCGTCGTGCTGGTGTTTCTGGGAGATCTGGTGCTTATGAGAAGGTGGGAGCCTAGATCTATTCACGAGAAAACAAGATGAAATGTATCACGGGATTAGGAGTGAATCTTTTCAAGGTGTCTCGTGTGACTTGTTTGCTATGTTCGCATTAAGCAATATGCCTCGAAATATCGATACGGCCAGAATAGGACACGTTGATACATAGGCGAATTCCATCTTTTATCTAACAGAACCGTGCAAACAACAGTGTGTGACATCACTTGATAGCAGGGGCCATCAGTTTAGTGGAGCGCTACTGCCAAGGGACTCGTCTGACCTCAACGCAGACAGCGTCAGGTCAGTCACCAACTCATGGTATAGAAGCCTAGCCTAGTGAGGTGACGAGGACACACATGTATGCATGTACACTGTCCGGTCATCCTCAAGCCACTAAGACGAGTGAGGTCGATGATCACATGTGAACTCTCTTCCAATTTACAGTTGCTCTCAGCCCGTCCTCAGTCCACTAGCGCGAGACGGGATCTCCCGCACAGGGTCGCGCGCTGGCTACTTCTCATCAAGAAAATATCGCCGCCGCACTCCTTCTTCCCAGCGCTCCAACAACCCCCGAAATACCAACCCATCCTCCCACTCCCATAAACAACTCTCTGTGTCTCTTTGCAAGCGTTCCTTGTACGAGACGACGCACGTGCCTCAGCACACCACACATACAAACGCACATCCCGACCAACTACACTCTCTATCCACGAAATCATCGCAATCATGGCCGACCAGCTTAACATGAACAACCTCAGCCTGCAGGAGTCGCAGCACGCTCCTAAGCCCGGCCAGCAGCAGAACGGTGGCTACGGCCAGGGCCGCTCTGCCTACATCCCTCCTCACATGAGAGGTGCACGCGGTGGCCCTGCGCCTGGCCCGCCTGCCTTCGATGGCCCTCCTCCCATGGGTGGCCCCGGCTTCGGCCCTCCTCCTGGTGCTCAGGCTAAGTACGCCTTTCTACCAAGCTGCAATCCCGCACCGAACAATGACTGACCAGACAAACAGCGGTTACAACGGACCTCCTCGCGCTGCCGGCGGCGGTTGGGGCGGTGCTCCCGACTTCCAGCCTCGCGGACAGACCGGTCCCCGCGGCGGCGGCGGTGGATTCGACCGCAACGCTTACGGCGGCGGCGCTCCTGGCGGTGGTGCTGGACGCACGCCTGGCGGTTCAGGAGACGGACGCTGGGTTGATGGCAAGCACGTGCCTGGCCCGAACAACCCTCGCGTCGAGCGTGAACTCTTCGGAGAGCCCAAGGATGCCGATTCCGTACCTTCTATGGGTATCAACTTTAGCAACTACGACGACATTCCTGTCGAGGCCTCCGGCGAGGGTGTTCCCGAGCCGGTCATCACCTTCACCAACCCGCCGCTCGACGACCACCTCATCACCAACATCAAGCTTGCTGGCTACAACGTCCCCACGCCCGTCCAGAAGTACTCGATTCCCATCGTCATGGGTGGTCGTGACTTGATGGCTTGCGCCCAGACTGGTTCCGGAAAGACTGGTGGTTTCCTCTTCCCCATCCTGTCCCAGGCCTTCCAGAACGGCCCCAGCGGCAACGCCCCGCCGCAGACTGGCTTTGCCCGTCAGCGCAAGGCCCACCCGACCTCTCTCATCCTCGCTCCCACCCGTGAGCTGGTCTCCCAGATTTACGACGAGGCCCGCAAGTTCGCCTACCGCTCGTGGGTTCGCCCTTGCGTCGTCTACGGTGGTGCCGACATCGGTTCCCAGCTCCGTCAGATTGAGCGTGGCTGCGACTTGCTCGTTGCCACTCCCGGTCGTCTTGTCGACCTCATAGAACGTGGTCGCATTTCTCTCCAGAACATCAAGTACCTTGTTCTTGACGAAGCTGACCGCATGTTGGACATGGGTTTCGAGCCCCAGATCCGCCGCATTGTTGAGGGTGAGGACATGCCTCCTACCAACGGCCGCCAGACCCTCATGTTTTCCGCCACCTTCCCGCGCGACATCCAGATGCTCGCCCGCGACTTCCTGAGCGACTACATCTTCTTGTCCGTCGGCCGTGTCGGTTCCACCTCCGAGAACATCACCCAGAAGATCGAGTACGTCGAGGACCCCGACAAGCGTAGTGTGCTGCTGGACATCCTCCACACTCACGGCGCGGGTCTGACCCTCATCTTCGTCGAGACCAAGCGCATGGCCGACACCCTCTCCGACTTCCTGATCAACCAGGGCTTCCCTGCCACCTCCATCCACGGTGACCGCACTCAGCGCGAGCGTGAGCGTGCCCTCGAGATGTTCCGCTCTGGCCGCGCCCCGATCCTCGTCGCCACTGCCGTCGCTGCTCGTGGTCTCGATATCCCCAACGTCAAGCACGTTGTCAACTACGATCTCCCCACCGACATTGACGACTACGTTCACCGCATCGGTCGTACTGGTCGTGCCGGAAACACTGGTGTCTCCACCGCCTTCTTCAACCGCGGCAACCGTGGTGTCGTTCGCGAGCTCATCGACCTCCTCAAGGAGGCCAACCAGGAAGTTCCTACTTTCCTCGAGAGCATTGCCCGCGAGGGTGGTGGCGGATTCGGTGGCGGACGCGGTGGCCGCTCCGGTGGTGGCCGTGGCCGTGGTGCCGCTGCTACTCGTGACGTCCGTACCTTCGGTGGTGGACAGCGTCCTGGCTACGCCGGTGCCGGTGGCATGGGCATGGGTGGTGGCATGGGCGGCGGTGGCATGGGCGGCGGCTCTGGCTACGGCGGCGGCCCTGGCATGGGCATGGGCGGCGGTGGTGGAAGCTACGGCAACCCCAGCGGCGGCTCCAGCTGGTGGTAGAACCTCAGCGCCTCGTCGGCTCAGCCTATCCAGGCTTCGCTGCTGCACTGAGCATCAGCACACTTTTCCTTTCGGCGTTTCTTTTTCCGACCTTGCGATCAAGCGTGCGCTTCTACTCGGTTATCAAATCAGCATGATAGACCTGCGCTGACTTTCTGGGCTGACTGCATCGCGTCGGCGTGGGAAGGTTGGCACTCTCTACTGGACTCAAGTGTGTCTGGGGTTTTTCGCATACGGCCGGACGGATGCATACACGGCCTCTTGCTGACGATCCTACGCGCTTCACGACCGGTTTACGAATATCTGGTTTCTCCACCGTTGGTTTCAGGAGCGAGAGCGCGCCTGCTTAATACCCTTGCCTTTTTCTACTACCACCAACACAAAAGCGAACTCTGCATACGTTGATTATCCAAAACAACACGGGCGTTTTACAAAAGTTACGGCTTCTGCTTTGGGGGGCGAAACCGAAGGAAAGAAAGGGATACGTTTTGCGCGGCGGCTCTTGGGGCTTTTTGAACCGACCACCACAAGGCCTTGAGCTTCTGCGCATCTTCCCGTTTGTTTTCTTTTGGGTTTGTTACTACTACTAAATGAGGCGAAAAAGCGAAGGCCGCGGTTTGCATTTTTGATACCTCGATAGATTTTTCTTTCCTTTTTTCCGAACTCGGGACACTTTTGGCAAGCGCAAGTAAAAAAGGTGGCATCTCGGAAGAAGGATGGTTTTTCTTTTTTTTTTTGTCGCTTTGAGAGCTCTTTTTCCCTCGCATGAAACATGTGAGGGTGGAAGGAACTGGAGCACGATGAACATGGGTGATTAGCAACAAGGCAGGGTTTTGAATCCAAAACCGAACATAAAAAACTTTCTTGCCTGTACTTTTTGGTTGACTGATTGAAGAGAGACTTTTCGGGCGCTGTTCTAGAAATGAGTTGCGTACTTATGGTTATCTGTGTTAGTAATGCTAGTATAGATCAGGTTGATATGGAACAGTTCTCACTGAATACCTTAGTGCCACTTGCTGTGTTGTCTTTTCGTGAATTCGTACTCGGTCGTGTTACATTAAGAGATTGATTGACTTCGTACCTAATGCCATGCCGAATGACCTCAAGTGGCGCTGAGCGAGATAGGCATACTGCCAGCAAATGAGTACATTACAGAAACGATAGTAACAGTCGAGACGAGCTTGCGTTGATGCCAACTATTTACTCGACATGGCTACGCGAAATCTTACAATCCATGCAATATGACCTTGATCCTTTTTACATCCCTATCCCATCCCAGACTAACTTCACTCCAGCATAAGAATATCATCCTCCTTCGCAGGCTCGTCCAGCGCACCACCCGCAGCAACGCCCTCCATCTGCTGCAGCGCCCAAAGCAGCACGAACCTCTCCTCGCCCATCTTATCGAGTCTCGCGTAATGCCTCTCGGTGTAAGCCTTCAAGCCATCCAGAACATCCTTGACGCTCTCCTTGTTCTTCTCGTCATTCGTGCTCAACGCGCCCATAGCCTCCGTCAACTGCCCGTTGACATCCTCAATCGCAGGACCGGCTTTGTTCTTGCGCGGCCGGCGGACGTTCAGCAGGCGTTCTTTGGGGTGCAAGCGCAGCAGAGCGTACAGGACGTGTTGGGCAACATTGTGCGTGCGGGCATTGGCGTTCCAGTCTCGCAGGCGGCGGAGCAGGGCCCAGAGGTGGGCGTCGCTGAGGCCCGTGAGGACTTCGTCGACTTCTGCGTTTCCTGTCACCGAGGCAGGGTCGTGGACGCCGTTGACGACGCTGGCGAACAGGTCGAGGAGGCGTTTCGGGTGGTTGAGTTGCAAGGCCAGGACGATTGCTTCGCGGTAGTTGTTGGCGCGGATGTGGTTTTGCAGTTCTTGGTCTTGCTCGATGCGCGCGGTCGCTTGCGTCGTGGCTTGCTGGGCGGTCAGGGCTGTGGTGTCGGTCCAGAAGGTTAGGGTGCTGTCTGCTGAGCCGGAGATGAGGGTCACTTGGTCACTGTCGGCGTCTTCGTCGTCGTCTGCGTCGGCCATTTCGGAGTCTTTGGAGGTCAGGCGCTTTTGCTCGGCTTCGGAGAGGATGGGTTTGGGCTTGACGGCGAGCGCCCACACGCGATCGATGTGGTTGTCGAGTGTTGCCGCGCATTCGCCGCTCTGCGCGTCCCAGACTTTTACGAGACCGTCACCTGCGGCACTTGCGACTTGGATGCCTCTGCGGGCGTCGCTCTTGGCCTGCTTCGGTGGTGGAGGGAGCCAGACAACCTTCAGTACACTGTTGACGTGGCCCTCGAAAGTTCGCAAACAGCTGTAGTCTGTCAAACTCCATACGCGCACGGTCTTGTCACCACTGCCAGTAACGACCATACCCTTTGCAGTGCTAGCTCCGCCGCCCTCACTTGTGGTAGTCAGAGCGGGCATGTCAGTTGGTGCAAAGGCGACAGACCAGACACCACGCTTGTGGCCACGCAAGACACCAATGGTCTCACCTGCCTCGACATCCCAGATCTTGACTGTGCGATCTTGCGAAGCCGAAGCAAACAGAGGAGTAGTGGTGGAATGCGAGACCTCGATAGCGTTGATGTCTTTGTCGTGTGCCTTGCGAGTGTAGTTGGCGCGTGCTGCCTTGCCCTTACCGCCGATGTCCCAGCGCTTGATCGTCTTATCTTGACTACCTGTGATGAGGAACTTCGGCGGGTGTTCGAGCGGGTTGTTGTATGCTTTTGATCCAAGCGGTGGGGCGCCGTTCGGAAGTGCGACAGCTCCGATGCTCTCGGCGTGACCTGTGAAAGTAGCGTAGCACTCGTACGAATCATTCGCAGGGTCGAGTCTCCAAAGCTTTGCAGTGTTGTCTTTTGCTCCGGTAGCCAGCCAGTGTCCCGACCAGTCAGTGTCCATGGTGATGATGATATCGTCGTGACCTTTGAGCAACGCCACGTCGGCTCCAAAGTAGGGCGAGGAGCTTGAGAATCGAGATGAGCCGCCCTCCAAGGAGATAAGACGAATGTCCTCGAGGTTTGTTGCCAGGGCAAGCATGTTGCGGTCTGCGCCAATGTACGCCAAGTCGATAACCTCGTCGTGTGTGCCTGAGATGCGACGAATGACAGGTAGGGCGGGAATTTTGCGGTTTGGTCGGGATGCCAGAGGTTCCAATGATCGTAGAATCAGAGTCTGATCCGCATGGACTGTGAGAACGAAGGGCATGTCTGGGTGGTGTAAAACCTGCACGATCGCCTCGATTTCTGTACCGGGCTCCTGCTCTTCTGTGATCTCGCCACCTGCTTCGACACTCCAGATTCTTAGCCTGGCAGTCTCACCAGCTGTGTAAAAGTATGCGCCACCCTGTACGAATCCGATGCTCTCAATAACCTCAAGCACCGGAACGGTAGCCTTTGCTTTCCAGGTAGGCGCATCCCAGGCAATCACGGTCTTGTCTCTGCTGCCGGAAATCAACAGCTTCTGCTCTGGAGAATAGTCCAGACTTCGAACCACGGAGACATGAGAGTCGAGTGTTGCGACAGCCTTGCGCTTGTGCAGATCCCACACCCTGACCTTTCCATCCTCACCACCGGAGGCAAGTCTGTAGCCAATGGTAGCCTCGTCCGCATCGTCCTCCAATTCTTCCTGTTGTCTGCTCTTTCGCTTCTTGCTCTTACTCGGCTGCTCCTGTGAAGCTTCCACCTGGAAGAAATGCAGCGCCGAGATCACGCCGCTGTGACCGTGGAAAGTGTGTGTTACGAAGCCTCCTCTGAGATCCCAGACCTTCACGATTCCATCCGCACCTCCAGTAGCCAGCAGGGAGCTAGTCGAGTCCACAGCGCTCGTAACTACCGGCGCCGCATGGGGCTTTACTGTGCGCAAAAGTTTGGGTTCGATCGTATCGTCCAGGTCGTCGGAAGGTTGCAGCGCAAAGATGCGCATTGACAATGATCTCGAACATATCGCAATGTAGCGTCCGTCGGGAGTGAAAGCCAGGGTCGTAACTTGTTCACCGTCCTGCGATCTTTCAGTCAACACCAGTCCGGAGATTTTCTAAGGACTTCTTCTGCGCAAGAGACTTACGCCTTCTATCCGCGCCAGATGCGCTCCAGTGTTGAGGTCTGTGAGGAGGACTTCCTCGCCGAGACAGGTGGCCAGGACCTTGCCATTGTCGCTGGTGGCTACGGCGCCGCCGGTGTAGATTGGCTGGATCACGCGACTCGGCTCGAAGGTGGTCTTGACATCAGCCTTGTAGGCCATTTTGTATGGAGTGATGCGCTTCCGCCGGCGAGTCCTTTTCGGACTTCACTTTCCTCTTGAAAAAATCGCTGCAAATAGGCAATCGATTTATTTTCTGCAGGCGACGCGGTTCCGAAAGAGCTATAGTTGATCCGGTAGCCGGGTTGTGAATATTTGTCGGTGGTGTTGCAATTCTCGAAGGCTTTCGTCTTCACATGCGTCTGGCTGTAGAAAAACTCCAGGCCGGCCTGCTGAAGGGTCTTGCGTGAGCCCCGCTAGCCATCTTTTTCCAAGTCAAGACAGATGCAATGCGCCAACTCACATAACTACACCCACAACAAATATACCCCCTTGAAACTCGACACACAACATGGCCACCGTACTGCCTCCGCCCTCCAAGAGGCAAAAGCTCGCCGAGTCGCTGCGTGCCCGCGAACAAGTCGCTGCTCCCGCCCCGGCACCAGAAGGCCTCCAGCGCATTCAGTTCAAAGACGCAGACACTGGCGAGACACATGGTCCCGTTGTCACAGTCTCCCTCGCAGATCTCGACCCAAAGAACCTCTCACTTCTCCTCAACAGCCTGCTCGGCCACACAGATCCGTCGGAAAGATTACCATACCGCTTCTACAACCCCATCGGCGAGGGCGAGTTCGATCAGAATGAGGTGATCAAGGCATACTTGGACGGCAAGGTTACCACAGAACTACAGCTCGATATCCCCTGTCGTGCTGAGGCGGTCTTCAAAGTCAAGGCGGTGACAAGATGTTCGGCGAGCATCAACGGACACGGCGAGAGCATTTTGACCACATCCTTCTCGCCCGGAAGCTCAAATCGCTTAGCAACTGGCAGCGGCGACAACACTGCAAGAATATGGGACTGCGATACCGGAACTCCTATGCACACACTCAAAGGACACACTGGCTGGGTGCTCGCTGTAGCATGGTCTCCAGATGATGGCATCCTCGCAACTGGCAGCATGGACAACACTGTCCGACTCTGGGACCCCAAAACCGGCGCAGCTCTCGGCGGCGCCCTCAAAGGCCACACCAAATGGATCACAAGCATGTGCTGGGAGCCCTACCACCTACGAGAGACCGGACGGCCACGCCTTGCATCCGCCAGTCGTGACTTCACCGTACGCATCTGGGACGCCGTCAGCAAGCACACCGACTTTGCTTTAACTGGACACAAGGCGAGCGTATCGTGTGTCAAGTGGGGAGGAGCCGGCGACCACGGAACCATCTACACGGCCTCACACGACCGCACAGTCAAGCTCTGGGACGCAGAAAAGGGCACGCTCCTGCACACCCTCTCCTCGCACGCCCACTGGGTCAACCACCTTGCACTCTCCACCGACCACGTCATCCGCACCGGCTATCACGACCACAAAGGCAAGAAAGAAATCCCCGAAACCGTCGAGGGCAAACGCGCCAAAGCCAAGGCCCGCTACGACGCAGCGACCGCCCCAGCCGGCGGCGTCGAGCGCCTCGTAACAGCTTCGGACGATTGCACCATCTACCTCTGGGCACCTAGCCAGCAAACAAAGCCCCTAGCACGTTTGATCGGCCACCAAAAGCAAGTCAACCACGTCACATTCTCACCCGACGGCACGACCATCGCGTCCGCCGGTTTCGACAACCACGTCAAGCTGTGGAACGCCAACGACGGCAAGTACCTGCACACTCTGCGCGGTCACGTCGGTGCCGTGTACATGGTGGCCTTCAGTCCCGATAGCCGCTTGCTCGTCAGCGGTAGCAAGGACACGACGCTCAAGGCTTGGGAGGTTCGCACGGGTAAACTCGCAGAGAACTTGCCCGGGCACAAGGATCAGGTGTTTGCTGTGGACTGGAGTCCTGATGGTGAGAGGGTTGGCAGTGGCGGGCAGGATAAGGCTGTCAGGATCTGGAGGCATTAGAGAGTTGTGTTGTTGATTGTTGAGGATGATCGATACGACCAAAATGTGAAAAGATGAGAACGTTCAAGGACGGACACATCAATGCTCTTTCAACTCCATCCCAATTTCCTTTTTGTTTTAAATGCCTGTCGACATCCTTTGGTTTGTGTTGTTCTGACCCTTAGAAGCAATGATCTCATTGACATGGAAGCCATCGCCCGCTCATGCTTCTATCACCCTCTATCCACCGAAGTGTCAACTGCCCAGACATTTGGATTTGAAACCAACAAGCCAGCTTCAAGAGCCAACAGGGAAGAAAGAGACGACAATCCATAAGACTGTCACCGCTCCATAGCTTACAAGAAAACTCATCCTGTGCACGTTTCAAACAACGCAAGCCTGACGCACAGTTGTGCTGACTTTTCCTCCCACCTACCTCAACTTACAGGATCGATCAGCCATCTGGAGCCATACACAGCGGATATACATGTCAAGGATACCCAAACGGTAGGTAGTGACCTGATACCTGTTCAACCACAACGAAGACTGTTAACGAGGGACTGGAAGAGGATGATCGATTTATCCAACTATTGCCTAACACCAACCCTTACCCTAGAAGGAGAATGATGGACAATCGATGAGAAGGAAGATCAACAGAGCTACCCTGTCCTATCATGGTATGCTAACATCGTGCCTCGTTCATGTACATACATTAACATACCTATCCCAACCCCAATCAAGCCCTCGCAAAAAACTCCTCAAACCTATCCTCCGCCGTCTTCGCAATATCCTCCCCATAAGTCATCCTCTGCACATCCGCATCCGCCCACTTGTCGGGCACAGCGCCCCCCTTCTTCTCCTTGAGCGCCGCAAACTGCCTATCCCTCTCCTCCTTAGCAGCGCCTTCGCCCAAGTGCATCGCACGCCCATTCGCGGCTGCCAGCTCGACAAGACGGTACGCCCGGTCCATTCGCACGTCTTGGTACACCTTGAGAGCCTTCCTGATGGCCTCGGGCGATGTGTCGGGCAGCTTGGACAGGACCACGCCCAAAACAGCTCCGTCCTCGATCGCTTGCGCCGCTCCCTGCGCCATGTGTGGGAGGGTTGGGTGGCACGCGTCGCCGACTAGAGCCGTCTGCTCGAGCGTCCAGGAGGGTAGAGGTTCGTGCACGCGCAGCTTCCACTCGCACACTTCGCCGTCCTTGACCAGGTCGAGCATGCGGAGGATCATGGGCGAGAAGTCGCCGAACGTCTCCATCATCTGCTTCTTGCTGCCGCGGGTCGTGTAAGTCGCCGAAGGCGCCTCTGCGAAATTGCGATCGGGCTGCACGGTGCTGAGGTTGTAGATAGTCTTGTTGGAGATGGGGTAAGCGATGATATGGCGCTTCTCGCCGATCCAGCGCGTGACAGCCTCGCTGTCGATCAGCTCGAGGAGTTCCGGGTCGTGCTCCATCTCGTCGCGGCGGAGCATGATCCTGTAAGCCGCCTGGCCGGTGTCGACGATCTTGGCGTCCACGCCCGTCTGCTTGAGCAGCTGATCGCGGACGACGGATTTGATGCCGTCGGCGGCGAGCAGGACGTCGCATTCGACGGTGTAGGGCTCGCCACCTTTGCGGGGGATTGCTTTGAAGGAAGGGGTGGGGCCGAAGGAGGTGATGGAGTCGATGGCGGTGGCGAAGCAGAAGTTGACTGCTTTCTCGCGCTTGCATCCTTCGTAGATGGAGGTGGCGAGGTTGGACCGGTGGCCGACCATGTGCGGGTATTTGTAGGTTTCGCGGATGTAGTTGAGGTCGACGTGGGCGAGTTGCTCGTTGGTGGATCCTTCTGTGGTGGTTGTTAGTTGCGTGGTCGATTGAGACCTTTCGACATGCCGGAGAGAACTGACGTCTGATGTATGTTTCTTTCAAGTCGACGGCTTCTGCTTCGATATCTTTCCATACGCCCATTCTGTCGAGGATTCTTGCCATATTCGGTGCGAGCTGGATTCCGGCTCCGACGAAGCCTAGATTTGAAGACGACTCGTAGACGTCGATTTGTGTGAAGCCTTGCTTTGCGAGAGCCAATGCGGTTGCGAGTCCGCCCATACCTGCGTTGATGTTAGAAGATTGTTGAGAGATGCATGTCTAAAGATCTGAATTACCAGCTCCAATGATCGCAATACGCAAGTCGAGAACATTTTGAGGCGCCATATTGCCTGGAAACGAAATAGATTGCTATGCCTGGTGTGTAAGTATTTCTCAAGTGCCTCAAACGAGTGAGAGGTTAGGTAACACGAGGATGTTGTTGAGGGGTAAGAGCCGCCGATTAAATAATGGTTGATGCTGTTCTCCATCTATCGGCAGTCGAGCTGAGGTCAGAGTTCGGCAATGACTTTAACCCAATAACTACTGCCGTGCTACGGTGGACAGTGTGGCGGCTCACCCCTCCACGAATGATCGCTCTAGGTGGGGCATTGAATACGTCTTATACGGGCAGGTCGTAACTATACACCTACTTTTGATGTTGATGGTCGAGACCTTCTGATGCGTATTGGTTGTCGTCGTCTTTGCAGCGGGAGGGAAGATGTCCAATTGCCGATGTCGCCTGCTCGCCGCTTCCGAAACGGACCCCCGCGGCTTCCGACATGCTTTCCGTTGTGCTCTGATGAGCTTGTGATTGGATTTCACAGAGACGTCTGCATGTTGATGCTGCCAGGGTGTCGTGATCTTCGACCGTAACGTTATGCGGACTCTCGGCGCATCAAACCCCCCGAACAAGGTACGTGAAGCCATCGACACGGCAGATCGAGAAGCGATAGAACAAATCGTAACCATCATACAAAGCATCCGAAAATGTCTACCTAGTCCGTCCCAACATCCAAGCGAACCTTCAATAGATCTCCCTTCTCAATCTTCTCCTTCATATCACCAAACTCCTTCATGTCCCACGTGCAGGAGATGTACCTCGCCGCAAGCCATTCGCGCCTCTCGGCAGTCAACCACACAAAAGTGTCAGCCGCCAGAGCAGGCTTGTCTTGCAGGAGATGGTGAGAAGCTTCAGGCATGCCACTCGCGAGCTCGGTCATGACTCCACCGGGGTGCACCGCGAAGCTCAAGATCCCCTGCTCGCCATACTCAGAGTTAATGAACTCCGTGAACCTCACAAGAGCAAGTTTGCTCGTCTGGTAAGCCGATGCTCCATGCATGAGGACATGAGCACCGATACTAGAGACGTTCAGAATCGTCTTGAGCCCGCCCTCCTTCTTCAGCAGGAGAGGGATAGTGCCGCGCGCTACCAAATAGGCACCGTAAGTGTTGACCTGCCACGTCCTCCACCAGTCATCCGGCTCCGAGTCGGCGATGGGCTTGAACTCCTCCAGAGCGCCGGCGTTGTTGATGACAATATCCAAGCCGCCGAACTCCTTTTCGATCCTGGCCATGGCGTCGCTCACGCTCTGCTTGTCCATCACGTCCAGCTTCAGCGACAGGACCGTGGGCTCTTTCTTGCCTGTTTTCTGCGCGGCGGCTTTGATCTCCTTCTCAACTGCTTCCATGCCTGAGCGCGCTGCGATGGCGATTTGGGATGCGCCGGCGCGGGCGAAGCTGATGGCGTTGTCCTTGCCTAGGCCCTTGGAGGCTCCGGTCACGAGGACGGACTTGGAAGTAAGGTCCCATTGCTCGGGATTGACGAAGTCGTATGTGTCGTTGTGGATGGTGGGGGTGAAGTCGAAGCCGCTGCTCATCTTCTTGGCTGCAGGGTTTTGAGACATGATGGGCGTGTTGAGTTGGGTGTTTGACTGGTATGGTAGTGTTGTTCTTTGACTGTAAAGGAGGGAACCTACTCTCAAACGCTGTCAACACCGCCTCTTATCTATACTCACGCTCTCTTTCGTTTTTTTTCTTGACATGACGCTGTGGGCCATGCGATCATTACACCCTAAGTCCGTTCGTCGTTTGCATCGTCATGGAGTCCACCTTTCCTGGGTCGCGGAGTTACAGGCGTTCGACTACGTCCAGGGCGCGGCATCGCACCAGAAGCATCCAGAGAAGGAGTCCTGAGAGGGCAGTATTCGGTCCGGGATGCTGTCGTTTCTGGGAGTACAGAATGTCCATATTGGCGTATGTAGGCGTGGTGCGTCGACTTCCAAGCGAAGAGAAGTCGCTTATTCATCCGGAGTGGGAGTGGATCGAATATCAAAAACCAGGGCCTTGCAGGGGTGCTGATTCGGGTATAGTGTTGATTCGATCCTGCCGTGTCTGCCGTGCCTTCTAGAACGAGACGTTCGATCTGGTGTCTCCAAACACTCTTGCTGACATCCGTAGAGGTTCAATCTGTGAGTACAGAATTCTCCAGTGATGTTCGAAGCAGAGAGTACCTAGTTCGCAAGGTTTTCGGTCTCCCCAAGATCAACGCGATGGAGCTCCCACCACCCAGGACGCCTGACCACGGAGGACGTGCGATTCATGCCGCCCTGAAGAAAGGAACCGAGGCACCCCGCAGAAACGCAACCACTTCACTTCAAAGGAGGCTTGGAGGCCTGGGAAGATGTTAGCCGTAAGCGAAGACCATTATTGCCGAAAGGCATACTTCTACACGTGGAAGTACAGTAGTTCTGTAAAGGCAAGAGTCCACTATACCATACTCCACATCTGATCACATCTCAAAGCTCTATACAGAACAACAACAACACTGCCAGTAAAACATCCAAATACGGACCTCATACACGGGTTACACCCTTTCCCTCACCATGTCACCACCAACCCTACAAACGCCCCTGTGCGACCTACTCGGCATCAAATACCCAATTCTGCTCGCCGGCATGGCTCGCACATCGTCCGGCCCGCTGGCAGCCGCAGTGTCCAACGCCGGCGGCCTGGGAACAATCGGCGGCCTGGGCTACACGCCCGCCCAAATGCGCGAGATAATCCACGAGCTGAAAGCGAACCTCGCGAGTCCCGACCTGCCCTTCGGCGTAGACCTCGCTCTCCCGCAGGTAGGTGGCTCGGCGCGGAAGACGAATCATGACTACACGCACGGCCAGCTGGACGAACTGATCGGGGTCGTGATTGAGGAAAAGGCGCGGTTGTTCGTGAGTGCTGTGGGGGTGCCGCCGCCGCATGTTATCAAGAGGTTGCATGAGGCGGGGATTTTGGTCATGAATATGGTTGGGCATCCGAAGCATGCGCACAAGGCGCTGAAGGCCGGGGTGGATATTGTTTGCGCGCAGGGGGGCGAGGGGGGCGGGCATACGGGCGATATTGCGACTAGTATTCTGATTCCGTCGGTGGTGGATGTGGCGAGGCAGTACACGAGTCCTTTGACGGGCAAGCCTGCTACTGTCGTTGCGGCGGGAGGGATTTACAATGGACGCTCGCTGGCGGCGATGTTGTCTTTCGGCGCGGTTGGAGCGTGGGTGGGGACGAGGTTCGTTGCGTCCAAGGAGGCTGGGTGCAGTGAGCTGCACAAGGAAGCTGTCGTCAGCGCGTCTTTCGAAGATACTTTGCGCACTCTTGTGGTGTCTGGACGACCGCTCAGGGTGAAGATGAACGACTACATCAAGTCGTGGGAGGTGGACAGGCCGGCGGAGGTGAAGCAGCTCTGCGACAGCGGGATTGTGCCGCTGCAGCAGGACATGGAGCAGGATAAAGACTTTGACATTCCTTTCCTGATGGGCCAGGTTGCGGGTGTGATCGAGAAGGTGCAGCCGGCGAAGGAGATTGTCGACGAGATGGTGGCGGAGTGCGTGGACATTATGCAGACACAGCAATCGTACCTCGGTGGTGGGAAGAGCAAGCTTTGAGCTTGCCGCCATTGCAATGATTGCAATGGACATTTACTGGGAACTTGTGCACCTTGGACGAAATTTGATCACATTGATGAAGACGTTGATTGGAATGATGAAGACATTGGTTGAAGTTGCAAAGACATTGATTGATTGGATTGATGAAGACATTGATTTGATTTGCTATCTGCCCGGCATCCATGCCCATGCCCATTCCCACCCTCCCAGACCCCAGGTCTCCTCCCATGTTAGTGAACGGAAGAACAAGACAACATACCTTGCAGTGCAGCCAGAAGTGGCAGCAGCAGAAGAAGAAGAGGAAGAAGAAGAAGAAAGCGCCTGACAGGTCTCAAATGGATTGGGGAGTTAGTACATACCGGTTGTCGTGTTCGGTGTTGTCGGTGTTGTCGTTTTCGGTTGTCGTGTTCGGGTTGTCGTGTCGGGTTGTCGGTTTCCTCCCTGCCTCCCGTCCTTCCCGTCCTTCCCATCCTTCCCATCCTTCCCATCCTCCCATCCTCCCAACCCCATATCCTCCCTAACCTCTCACCCCAGTCAATTGATCGCATTACCCGGCGTGCCCGATGCCGAAGCAGCTTGCAGCAAGAAAGTATGACTGGTCGACAGGATGCCCGAAGGCAGAGCACTTATCGACCTAACAATCTCAGAGAAGTCCGGGCTCAAAGGCATCCTTCGACTCGGGACGGTGTCGAGAAAAAAGGTTGGCGTCCACGATGATTGGCGTCTCCGATCTTTCCCGGCCACCAGATGCCCACCGGAGGCAAAAGGCAGCCAGGGCGTCACTGGCGAAGAGGTCCGAAGACAGGTAATTCAGCCTAGCCCTCTGGCGCACTCGAGATCCGAAGACCGCTCGTCCACGGGAAAGGTGTCAGACTGTCGCTCGTTTCCAAGTCCTGTTGGCCTCCGGCGTTGAGGCTCGGGGTGTCAGTTTGCGTTGAGCCTTTGCTTGCCTGTGTCGGTGGTGTTTCATGCTCGTGTGTGCTCGTGTGGTGTGTCTGGTGGGGTTGGTCAGTATGGATGTTCTGACGGCTCGCGGGTGGCGAGGCCGTCAGGCGCTTTCTTCTTGTTGTTGTTCTTCTGGTGCTGTTGGTGTTGGCGTGGTGTGGTGTTGTGTTAAAGGAGAAAGAGAAAGAAGAAGAAGGATGATGGTAGCGTTGAAGGAGGAAAGAGGAAAAGTGGTGGATGTTGGTGTATGTCGGAGAAAGAAAGTGGGAGGGGCGGCGGGGGAAGAGGCTTTATAGTGTGTGCGCTCTTTGCCAAGGCGTCAACTCATATGAGTTGAAAAGGTCTGTGCTGAGGAGTCACTCGCTCACTTGCGCGGGCGGTCGCCTAAAGGGGACATGAGGTAGACTCCCGCCTCTTCTATTCGCTTCCTCAATGGTCGACGGCACTAAGCCGCTCCAGATAGGTAGGGATGTGAGGACGAAACGGTCTGCGCTGTGCTGCCATTGGCTCAACCGCGAAGGCGGTCGCTCAAAGGGGTAATGAGGTTGGGATCCGGCCTCTTCATTTGCGGCGGTTATCGGGTTGTGTAACGCCAGTTCGCGGAAAGACGGCATTGTTGGTGAGGTGAGGTTGAGAGCGAGGTGGGTCGCCAAGAGTTGAAGTGAAGTGAGGTTGAAATGGGCTCCGCTGGCCTCTGCTGGCCTGGCTGTCGATGTATGAGGAGATTATCAGCAAGACATGCTTGGAAACTTTAGAGACATAGAGTAATATCATCATTGATTACTTTCTGTGCGTTATCAACCTGCTTTCGAACGATATCAGCCGTGTTCGCAAAGAGAGTTCCAGCAGAGCGTTCATATGGCTTGAGAATCGACCACAAGAATGAATGCCGGACTTACATGATCAAGAACACAAGTATAATACAATTAACAGTAGTCATCGTACAGAAGAGCTGGGTATCTACATCCTCGCGCCGCCAACAATCAAAACAAGAATCTAAGCCGCCTTCTCGGCCAGTTCCTTGGCCATGTCTTCAACCTTCCAGCCATTCGCCTCGTCAACGAAAGGCTTCCTGGGGCCAAGGAGGACAAAGTTGCCCTTGCCCTCGCCGAGACCCTTCACGACATCCTCAGCCGCCTTCCTGACGTCCTCCCTGGTGACGTCCAACAAGCGCTCTCTCCTCTCCTGCTCCATCTCCCTTGTGACACCGACCTCGAAGCGAAGCAGACCCTCCGCACTCACGCTCATGGGCGCGTCAATGCTTTGGAAGACGGTGAGCTTCGCCTCCTCGAGCTCCTGTGCTGTCCATGCGCGCTCGGCGGCCCAGCGGCCAGCATCCTTCATCACGTTGATGGTGTTCTCCGGGTTGGGGTCGCGGTATGAAGACATGGTGAAGATGCCGTTGACGGGGCGCGAGTAGGCGAAGGCGCCATAAGCGCCACCCTTCTCACGAATCTCGTGGTGCAGATGCTTGTGTGTGAGGAGAGCAGCAAGAAGTGCGTAGGAAGCACCGCGAGGGTCAACGTAGGGCACTGTCGGCAGGCCGAGAGCGGAGTAGGATACCTGGTAGGGCATGTTGAAGAACGTGTTGCCGCTTGAGGGGTATGTGGCAGTTTGAGCTTTGAGGGCGACCTCAGGAGCAGTGAAGTCGGTGGCGGAGGTAGAGTTGAGGAAGTTCTTGAGAGCCTGCTCGTTCGGTCCAGTGGCGTCGACACCGCAGGTCAACGCGACACGCATGTTAGTCTTCGTGTTGTTGACCGCGATGGCCTGGATAGCCTTGAGCTTCTGGACGAGCTCTTTCATGGCCTCGGGGTTCTCCTCAGCAGCAGCAAGACGGGCGATAAGCTTGACTTGAGTCAGACCTCCAGTCTGCTCAGCCATCCTGCCACTCGGCTTCAGGCCTGCGTTGACATACATCGCGGCATACATGTGACCGCTGCCAGCAACGGCGTCAACAGCACCGCTGGCACCGGACTGGAGTAGCTCCCTGATCATCTTGTAGGCCTTGGGCGACTCGAAGTCGGTCTCGAACAGAACGGTCTGCAGCAGCTCGTACATGGCAGGCACGTTACGGTCGAACGCGTGGCCAGACAAGCTCAGGCCCTCCTCGGCTCCCTGCAAGTCGAACGGCGAGCCGGCTGCGTGGTAGCCAACATTGATGCCACCGGTCTTGAGCTTGATCAAGTCTTCGAGCTCTTCCATGCCCTTGGTCTTGGTACCAATACGCATCAGACTGTCGCAGAACAACGGGATGAGCATGCGGAGCTCGTCGGGCAAGTCCTTGAGGGGAGCGATCGCACGGAAGTAGGTCATCTCGTTTGTGGGAGCCTCGCGCCACTGCACCTTGGCGTGCTCAACAGAACCATCACGGAGCGTGATCTCCTTCTGTTGCCTAGGAATGTCACTAACGTTCAGCATGGGGAGGCAGTCATTCGACTGGGTGCGGCCGGCATCTTGTTCCTCGACAAGTTCGGCTTCCTGCTTTCGCAAGAACTCTTGTGCCTTCTCCAGACTGCCGTGTTTTTCGGACGCTTCAGCAAGCTTCTTCTGGAGACGTTCCGACTCCTCCGCCACAAGCTCCTCGGCAAATGTAGCTGAAGGCTTCATGGTGTAAGTAAGGTTGTCCTCCGTCAGAAGGTACTTCTCAAGCAGGTGCTCGAGGTAACGTGGCTTGGCAAGGTTCCTCCTGAACTTCTGGACGATGCTGTTGTACTCGAGCGAGTCGAAGGGGTCCTTGCCGTTGAACCACGATCCTTGGACGGTGCGCACAACGTTGATACCGAACTTGGCAGTCTTGTGCTTCATCGCAAGCTCGAGCTGGTGCAGCACACCCTCAACTTTCTGCAGATCGAGACCGTTGGCGAGAACGCCTCTGAGCTCGTCCATGATGGTCTCCTTGATCTTAGGCAAGTTTGCGTCCGATACACCGTTCAGGCCAAGCGCAAAAGTACCCTTGGCAGTGTGCGAGTCGTAGCCGGTGTTGGGCGAGAAGTCTGTTCCAAGGCCAGATTCGACAAGTGCGCGGTACATGGGTGAACCGTAGCCGTCGATCAAGAGAGAGGTGGCGATGTTCAAGGCGAATGACTCCTGGATGTCGTTGCTATTGCCCATGGTCCAAGCAATGGAAGTGCGATTTTGTGCATCAGGTGGTGCCATCTGGTCAACAGGCCCGTGGACTACAATCTCCCTTGGCCCATTCGCCAGCGATTTGGGCAGCTTGTTCTCTTGGTCCACCTCAATCTTGGAGAACCTGTCCAGCTCCTTTCCAACGATTTCGAGGTGCTCCTCTACGGGAGTGTTGCCGTACGTCAGAATCTTACTGTTGCTGGGGTGGTAGTGTTGCTTGTGGAAAGCACGCAGTTGCTCGTATGTGAGGTCGGTGATCTTTTGAGGTTCTCCTCCGAAGAAGTTCAGCGACGGGTACACCTCTTGCAACCAGCGCATGTAGTAGAAGTAGGTCGCATCCGAGAACTGGCCCTTCATCTCGTTGTACACGACACCCTTGAACACCAAGTCCTTGCCAGTCGCATCCGCAGGCTCAGCTGGGTTCTCCGGGCCAATACGCCATCCCTCTTGAACGAAATCGGACTTCTTGAGCAGTGGGTGAAGCGTAGAGTCCAGGTACATGGTCATGAGGTTGCGGAAATCCTTCTTGTTGGTGGTGGCAATAGGGTACATGGTGTGATCGAGGGTTGTGAAGGCGTTCATGAAGTTGTTAAGAGAGCGAGGAAGCATCTTGAAGAAAGGGTCTCTGATCGGGTACCTACCTTGAGGTCAATATACTGCCCTACATACCAGTCCTGCTGGATTGCTTACTTTTCACTCGAGCACAGAGTGACATGTTCGAGGATGTGAGGAACGCCAGTCGCATCAGGCGGGTTCGTCTTGAAACCGATGCTGAATACATTGTTCTCGTCGTCCCTTGCCACGTGCAGATAGTCGGCGCCGGTCTTGTCATGCTGGAACATCAGCGCCGACAGCTCCAGCTCGGGCACATGTTTCGTCTTCTGTAGGGTGAAGCCATGAATACGATCCCCCGGCTTGGGGAGAGAGTCTAGCACCGAGGCATAGTGGCGACGAGGATTGGCGGCGAGGCGCTGCACACGGGATGCGGTCGCAGACGCTTGGAGTCGAGGAGCTGTCCTCAGCGCCGAAAGCATCGCGGGTATGTTTGTGGTAGTTGGAGTTGGTGGGAGAGTGTTGGTGAACAATCCAAGATGGGATCTCTCGCTGGTCGGATCGCCATGGACAATCGACACGCCGGCGGGAACGGCCGCTTGACTTGACTTGACCGCGGACGGTAGAACCTGCCTCGTCTGGTAGACGCCTCTTGTCTATATGCTACACGGTAAAGCATTCGCAACACACGACACCCACCAACACAATCATATACAGCAGCAATCCGTGAGCATCCATTCTTGGCTATTGGTACCCGGCGACGCGTGACACTGGACGACGGACGACGTATTCCGAATTCGCATCAACCCCCGGGTCTTCCTCTGCGCTATTCCATCTCGCCACGACACCTCGGCAAGCAGCTCTGAGACTGTATACATTGGACATCTTCATCGCCCTGCTTGATCTACCGACACAGAGAACTTTGGTCTGCCGTTCGATGCTAGAGGAGCGCCTCTCGCAAAGCCTGTTCTTGATTTCTGCTTGACGAGCCGGGAGGATCCCTCCGCGCGAGAGCGCATCGAACACACACCCGGAGTTCCCGTAAGAACTACCGTATCACGATTGGGTACACCTTGAATGGCGGACATGGCGGCCGTGGCCAACCAAAACCAGCAGCCGCTGCCTCCAAGCAGCAGCGCGCGAAACTCACCCGTGGACAACTACAGCCGCGATGCTTCAGCCTCGGACACCTCTCTTCCAGCACCTCCGCCTCCTCCAAGCAATGCGCCTGCGCACAAAGGAAAGGGAGGCAAGGGAAAGAAAGCAGCGGCGAATTCTGGCGACCCTAATGACGCGCACAAGGCCTTGCTCTCCAAGATTTCTCAGCTGGAAGCCTCGAGTACTGAGACAGCCAAAGAGGAGGGCGAGATTGAGGCTGAAGTCAAGAAGGCCAATAGGGACTTGAGTCAGCTTCTGGGTACGATGGAGCCGCATAACAGCAAGCTTGACATCGTGCAACGCAAGTACAGCGAGCTGCTTAGCGACATGAAACGAGTTGAGCGGGAACACGTCAAGGCTAAGAAGAGGGGCGATCAACTGCAAAAGGAGAAGGAGGAGGTCAGCAAGAACTTGACGAAGGAGAAGGCGATGAAGGACAAGCTAGAGAAACTAAGCAGGGAATTGACGCGGGAGAACAAGAAACTTAAGGAGGATCTGCGCGACGAGAAAGAGAGCGGCGGCGACAGAAACGAGGAACTCCATCGCAAACTCGAGAACCTTGTACTGGATGTCGAAGAAGTGATCATGGACCGACGAGCGCCCGAACGACAATCAGCAGACCTGGAACAAGACAAGCTATTCCGGGAAAAGTTCACCAGTTTCCTACATCAATACGAGCTGCGAGAGCTGTACTTCCAGTCTATGCTACGAACCAAGGACCTCGAGATCGCATATCAGATGTCACGGCATGATCAACTGAAGAAGGCACAGGAATCCGAGCTGAGCAAGAGCCACCAGTTAACCAGACAAGTCAGCACGTTCAGCCAGACCGAGAACGAGCTCAGAGGGCAGCTGAATGTCTACGTGGAGAAGTTCAAACAGGTACGTAATATCATTCCCTCCCAGCACTTCGCCTCGTCGTGGGCACCACGCACTTTGCTACGGTTGTCAGTAAAGGTAACTGACTGACTCCGCAGCAGGTAGAAGACACGCTTAACAACAGCAACGACCTGTTCCTAACGTTCCGCAAGGAGATGGAGGAGATGTCGAAGAAGACGAAGCGCCTCGAAAAGGAGAACCTCAACCTCACGCGCAAACAAGAAGCCACGAACAAGAACATCTTCCAGATGGCCGAAGAGCGCAGCCAGAGCCAGCAGACCATCGACCAGCTCGCGCGCGAAAACGAGAAACTCAAGAAGCTGTGTCGCGCCATGCAGTCCGGCGGGTACGGCATGGCGGGTGGCATGGCGGCGGGTCATGACCCCAACGCAGAGTTCGACGAGGGCCTCGAGGGGGAGACGGAGAGCGAGTACGAGGACGAAGAGTACGACGAAGACGAGGAGGGCGAGTACGACGAAGATACCGAGGAGGAGGGCATCGACGTCCAGCAGCAGCAACATCCACAGCAACAGCAGCAGCAGGCAAAGATATTCGGGCCTGCGCCGCCGCCTCCACCGCCCGTGGCACAGCAACAGCAACAGGCCCTGCCCAACGGCAAGGCAACGCCTCCACCACAGCAGCAGCAGCAGCAGCCCAACGGCTCGGTCAACGGGGCCAGGCATTGACGACGACGACTATTATTGACTGCTTGTATGTATATGCGCAACTTGTAACCTGTGAATGCGTTCACCAGCCTAGCAGCCCTTGAAACCCCCTCATATCCCAACGTAAAGTGAAGTTAGGAAGTCGTTGCCATTGCCAGCGCAAAGTCTTGGCGCCCGCTCGCTCTTCCTGTAAAACCCCATCGCTCCCACCTTCCCACCTCCTCCTCCCAACATACACACAACTTGAAAAACACCAAGCGCAGCGAACAGATTACACGCCCACCGCAGCATGGATCTCCCTCCTCCGACGCCGCTTTCACAGGGCTTAGGAACGGGAATCCAGTCCTCTCTTCCTCTGCGGTGAGGTCACTTAGCACCCATGCCTTCGGGCTGGGTTTTGCGCAAGATCAACCGGCCACCGGCTGCGAGCTCTTTCACCCTCCCCTTTCTGCTGGCTCCTTCGGGATGTTTGGTGGTTTGGTGGTGGTGTTTTGTGGCTCGCGCCAAACGGCTTAACCTCCGGCTATTTCAGACCTGCGCGCTCGTGAGCTAAGACGTGCGGACTAAAGTCGCGAGGACATTTATGTTATTGTTGCTCCCTGTTTGTTGTTGTCATGATGTGTGATGTTTCATGGCGTGGTTTGCTGTGCTGGGCGCGATGGAACGACCCACCAGGCGTGCTGCGCAGTGAATGCATACATAGTAGTATGAGTTTGGCTTAGTAATGAGTGATGAGCCATTCGCCTGACAAGCTACTCCCTCCTATTGACTGACTGACTGACTGTATGCTGGCCATATGTGCCGAGAAGCGTCAAGCCGCGCCGGGACCCTGCACTAAATGTCAGGCACGGTGGAGCCTCTCCCTTTCTGTTCCGCAGGTAGCCTATACAGATGCCGCTGTAGGCTACGATGATATCTTCAGCTTACGGGGTCGTTCGCCTACGGCACTTCGGTACGAGTTACACGTACACGGCCCGAGTTCATCTCGGCATCCTTAGGGTTGAGTCGCTTGCTCGGCGCCTAGGTACCTCGCATCCGCATCCTTCTCTTGTCTTCATGTCTTCAGTTCTGAACGACATCCTTCTCTGAATTGTTCTTGCCGTCCGGCACAACTACCGACCCTTCAAGTCCACAGCGGAACACGGTAGACTGGTCCGCGAGTCAGCACCCTTCAACGGCGCGGGATAACCTCAATAGTTGTGCTGAGATCTCAAACTGCTTGATCTTCTCCCTTGGACATCGGTGAACTCGGATACAGCTCAGTCCGTGGTTCTGGTCCTGGCTGACCACGCATTGCCTACTGTAAGTCACACTGGACCTGCGATCCCTGTGGTCCGGTGCAGATCAAATACAGTAGCTTCAGAGTCTATTCCCCAAGAGTTTGGCCAGATCTTGACCGAGGACACGATTCGTGCGGGGAATAGTGGCCCACGTTTATTATGGGTATAGGCATGGCCAGAAGTATTTATCATGGCGGATATAAGATCTGCTGCATTCCTCAGGGTCGCCGTGAGAGAAACCGCTTCCTTTCCATTTACTGGAACCAGCTGGACACGCAAACCCGTCCTCATCCGACATAGCGACTTCACAGCATGGCTACTCCAGCAATCCATGCCCTGGCGTTTGCCTCTGGTGTAGCATTGCATGCACTCTGGTTCCATGGGCGTGAACATCACTTCTATGGCTGGGGTTACATTATTACTACTCTGGTCACGGCTGTTTCTGGGATAATGGTCTTGTCAAGAGGATACGGCTTTCCATTTGGTCAAGCAATCACTTCATCCTTTGCCCTTGTATTCACCGTCCTGAGTGGCATATACAGCAGTCTGGCCATCTACCGTCTCTTCCTCAACCCTCTGAACCGTTTCCCTGGCCCATACTGGACACGTCTAGGCAACATCGCCTGGTCTGCGCAGCTCGGCAAGGCGGACGGCTACCAAAAGCTGAAAGCACTCCACGACAAGCATGGCGACATTGTACGCATCGGCTCCCACGATCTCAGCATCGTCGACCCGGAAGGCATGCAGATAACATACGGAATCGGAGCCAAAGCCTCCAAGAGTTCTTGGTACGAAGGTGACTCGCCACGCGATTCCGTGCACACCACACGGTCGAAGAAGCTCCACGACCAACGCCGCCGAGTCTGGGCTCCTGCTTTCTCGGACAAGGCTCTGCGGGAGTACGAGTCTACACTCGACCACTTCAACGACAAGGTCATGACCCGTCTTCAAGAGTTCAAGAACGGACCCGTCAACGTGACAAAATGGTTCAACCTCTACAGCTTCGACACCATGGGCCGTCTGGCTTTCGGCAAAGACTACGGCATGCTTGACTCCGGAGAGAAGCACTGGGCTCTCCAACTCTTGAGCGAAGGAATGGCCCCGCTCGGACTCTTCATGCCGATGTGGTTCTTCCGCATCCTCAAGGAAATTCCTCCACTCACCGAGGGCTACCACAAATTTGTCAAATTCTGCTGCGACGAATTGGAATGGCGCGTGAACAACGACGGCGAGAAAGGCTCGGGGGCCAAAGGCGACATCATGGGCTGGCTGCTCAAAGCCTTCACAGAGATCCCGCACCCAGAGCACGATCCCACCCTGCAAGCCGACGCACGCTTGATCATCGTTGCGGGCTCCGACACCACTGCCGCCTCGCTGACTTTCCTATTCTACCACCTTGCCCAAGAACCCGCGCAAGTCGAAAAGATCCGCGAGGAGCTACGCCCCGTCACAACAGGCGAATGGAGCGACAAAGACATCAAGAACTGCGCCCACCTCAACGGCGCCATCAACGAAGCCCTCCGCCTCCACCCCCCAGTCCCCTCTGGCCTGCAACGCCTCACGCCACCGGAAGGAATGCACATCGGCGAGACTTTCATCCCCGGCAACACTGCCTTCTGGATGCCGCAATATGTAATGGGCAGAGGTAAATCACCATCCCCCCTTCCCCATCCCATCCCAACCCCAACCCCCAAAATCCCTTCTCACTCACTAACATACTTTTCCAATCTAGACGACCGCATCTACCCCCAAGCAACCTCCTTCCTGCCCGAACGCTGGTACAGCAAGCGCGACGAGCTGATCAAGCACAAGGACGCTTTCGCGCCCTTCTCCATGGGGCCTTTCGGCTGCATCGGCAAGAACCTGGCGTACATGCAGATCCGCACGCTGACGGCGAGGATTCTGCTCGAGTTTGATGTGGCGTTTGCGCCGGGCGAGGATGGCTCGAGGATTCTGACGCAGACGAAGGATCACTTTACTGTTGATCCCGGGCAGCTGGATTTGGTGTTTACGCCGCGGAAGGGTTGATTGATTTGATGGGGGGGGGGGTTGTTTTTGTCTTGTCTTGTATGTGTGTGTGTCGAGGAGGGGAAATTGGACTCGCATTTTAGTCACCACAGGAATTGTTGGATTTCGCGATCAATCTATTACGCTGTTTACCCAAAGATTTATTGCTTCTATTTCGAGGAGCAGGATTGCTAGATGTCACTCCTACATTCAAGCAATGCTTCGATCATCCATCCCGAAACCCCGGTACCGAATTGTATCGTGTCCAGCATCTTCGCTCGTGATGATGAGTAACGATACACACATGTGGCAACGGCCAGCAACAGCTGCATCGGATAAAATTTTCCGCTAGTGGCTACTCAGTCTGGTTCGTACTGCAGCACGCAGTTTCTATTAACGACAAAGTCAACTTATTCCCGACGGCTGTAGCACTAGCACCTACTAGCACTCGATCATAGTAAGTGATCATGGATGGTGCCGCGCGCAGGTAGCGATGGCAAGGCCAACGAACCGCGGGATCACGATAAAGTGGTTATTCACTTGGAAGGCCGGGAATAGTGGTTATGCGGATATTGCGTTGCTTGGACATAGCAGAGGCTATCGTCTTGGATTGGGGAATCTTATTGCCGAGAGCTTGTGGATAGATGGATCACTACGTACTTTCCTAGCACGGGTATGTTCACTTGCATATTGGAAGGTAAAATCAAAGAAATGCGTTCCTTCTTGCGAGCAAATGGATTTGAAAGGGAGGTTTGTAGCGGGTAAAGTCATATTGGAGGACCGAGTACCTACTGTGTGACTCGTGTCGAAGGAGGAAGTCCTATTTGGGAGACCAATGGCGTTGTCTCGTCATGTTTGCATGTAGTACGAACTGCTGATCGATCATGTTTGATCTGTTTCGAAACTGCATCGACATTACAGGCTTTTGTTCAGACCTGCCAAAGGCCAGCTGCGTAACGAACAACGCTGGCATTTGCCATCAAGGTTGTGTCTGGCTCTCCGGGCGTGATGCGGATTGAGCTACTTGGCTGATAACTCCCAAAGATCTTTCCTCGTAGGACTCGCCGCCCACAGATGAGGGGCAGCGGAGGTTTCGTTGTGAAAGCAAGACAACGTCACCCGTTCAGCCCTCGAAGATGCCAACCTTTACCAATTCAGGCTCAAGTGTCTCGAGGTCAAGCAGTATGACCTCTCCTGTCTTTCGAAACTCCGGAACAGAGATGACTCTCACCACCTGTCGGAGTGGGCCCTCGATCAGTGTTGTTTCGAACTTGGGCTGGTTCCCGACGAAGAACACGTGCGGGCAGTCTTTCATAACGAAAGCATCGCCGTCTTGGTACGGGTAGCACCAGAGAGTATCCGGTGCCGTGGGAGCCAGTAATCGCCATCGCAGCATTGCTTCCATCATCTCTAGCCTGTCGTCGCCTGGTACGTATCTGAAGACGTCGTCCACGGTCTGGCCGCCTGTGCCAACGAAACGCCAGCCATCGAGGTCGAATTCGTATGGGTTTGTGGCGGAGTCGAAGCTGCCAATGAGGCCGGATGTGGGGAGTTCCATGTAAGCTCGAGCGTGAGGGAACATTGCTTGGTGGATGGGCGGTTGAGGGAGGGCGATGGAGGTCGGATCTGCGTCGCCGGGGAGGAGGGTGATTGGTATTGAGGGTAGCAGGGTTGCCAGCCATGCGTCGAAGTTGTCGGTCGGTACCGGGTTATAGGCGGCGCTGTCGTAGCCGTATTTCTTCGTCTTCTTGGCCGCCAGCTCGTCATGGTTGGGTATAGGCGAGGCGTTGACAGAGTTGCCGGCTATGATGAGGCGCGAGATTGTCGCCGTTTCTTCTTGCTCTTCTTGGGATGCAGCTTCACCAAGTAGGTATTCTGCCAGCAAGTCCAAACCCAGAGTGTCGCCATCTTCGCCCGACATTCGAAGGCCGGAGACAATGGCCACCTTCCCGGCCTTCTCCCTCTTCTTTGATTTCTGTCCCTCGCCGTCGTCTCTCTCCCACCTCTCTGGTTGCCTCGGCAGATCAGGTACTCTCACATCCAACACCTCAAAATCACCATCTGCGTTCTCCGTTCCCAGAACCGAGATAATAGCACCAGTAACCAGAATAACATCCTTAAGCGTACTCCCCACCAGCCTCAACCGTCCCGACTCATCCTCCAGCATAGTCTGATCCCCACCCCCCGGGCTCAAAAACTTGACCCTAGGCGGCGGAGCAGCAATCCAGTGATCCTTTCCGATATCGTCTAGGATGTTCGGCTTCAGCGGCAACTCCATGTATACTGTTCCAGTGACCCAGCACAGCTCTCCTTGCCGCACGTCCAGCACTCTGTCCACTCGCGAAGCGGTCTCGCCGGCAATCTCAAACTCGCCAAAGGACTCGGCTGCTATCGCGTCGGCGGCGGGTTTGAGCTGCGCTAGGCGCGCGAAGTACATGTCGGCGAATTGTTGCTGGTAGTGCCTGTCTCCGCCTTTGGGCAGGGCGAAATTAGATAGTGGGTTGTAGTGTGAGGGCGTGCGGTTGAGGTTGGGAGTAGCATGGTCTCTGTGAGTTGGTTAGCATTGGTTCTTTGCTTTGGGGGTGTTGTGCTTACGTTGGCTGCGATAGCAGGGCATCGTCGCCCGTGCCATTCTTGACCATTTTTGCTGGTGTTCAGTCGTAGTTCTGTTGTATGCTCAAACATCGAGCGGTGAATTGAGCTGAACGCGAACGCGTCGCGTCTGATCTGGTGTTGAAAGTGCGGTCTAGGGTTAGGGTTGGTGATGTTCGTTTTGGAGGTATCTTCCACAATGGAAATATCAATCGAGTTTGATGTCCTCCAAATGATCACTATGCACTTGGAGATATGTATGCCATTGGCTGTGAGTTTTCATGCGTTGTGGTGTGCATCCATGACTGGATTCCGTGAAATGCAACAGAAATCACGACAGCTTCAACATCAGTCAAAGAAATGGAACGAGGTCGTGATCAGATTTGCTCAATCGGATTGATGTCTTCATTTAGACAGATTTTTCCATACCTTTCTTTTGTACGAAGATGTACCACCTAAGAGTTTCGAGTCGGTTCAGTCCTACAGCACCGCTGAGAGCTAGTAAATGATAGCATAAGTGTGTTTTTGAGGGCTGTACATCGCCAAAACTTTTTGGATGCTTGTGACTTTCAACGCTAATCTTACATAGCGGCCCAAGTTTCCTCCAGCCGACTGCGTACTTCAACAGACACGCACATCCCTGCGTCCAACTCTTTCACGCCATCTTCGTCTCTCTCCTCTTTCGTCGAAGCCAGACTGAGAGCTGCCAATCCCAAGTAGCTGTGATAAAGATCCGCCCACTTGTCGCCGGGGAATTTGCTGAATCCACCCATGACGGGGTGTTGCGTTAACGTCAGGAGATAGGACCGCAGGGCTGCCGGATCGTGGAGAGCGTTGTCACGGCCTTGTCCAAGTAGTTGCAAGGATGCGCCAGCCCAGAAAGCGTAGCAGGTGTCGGCTGGCTTGCAAGGGCGTCCGCACATGCCTGATGGCGAGGAGGTCGAGGGTGATGACTTGGGCATGGACGATGAGATGAGCGCGCCGTCGAGACTGTTGTCGAAGTCTCGAGGTGACCACATGGTTGACTTGTCGGGTGATTGGTGCAGGTCTGAGGCGGATGGTGGAGCATTCGAAGATTGATTATCTGCCTCGACTTCTTTTGAGGACTTTGCAGGCGTGGGCTGGATGCTCACTTCGAGAGGAGGTGCCTCATCAGGGTCGATGAAGTCTGTCTGGAGTGAAAGTAGCCAGCGCACCACATCTGGTGGGCAAGAAGGACCATAGGTTGGGCGTGCTCGGTTGACACGACCAGACTCCAGACGCGAGAGGAAAGATAGAGAGCCGAGTGAGCAGAATGTATAGCCTGCTTGTGGTTCATGGAAGGGTGCATCGGCTATGCCACCGCTAAAGGACTTGAGTCTGAGTTAGCATTATACCACATGCGTTATTACGGTGAATCTTACCTCGGAGCACCTAACACAATCGACATATGTGTCAAAGTTGATGTCTTCCACCGACTCGCCACCAATGTCAAGTGGCCCAGGTGTAGTGCCTCCACGTAAGATGTATCTGATGCCAGTGGCGCAGTAACCGAGTCTTGCATCTCTGCCACCCTCTTGCTTGCCTTCAACGAGAGTCTCACCGAACGAACCGTCGTCTCTCTGCATCTTGTTAACCCAGCGTAGTGTATCGACCCTACGCACACGCTTGAGATCATCACCCAATATGAGCAGCACGGCGAGAGCAAAGTAGGTGGCGTTGATGTTTGCTGGGTCCCATTTGGCGTTTTCGCTATTCGCACGATTGCCGAAATCAGTCCCGGGCCACATTCGGAAGCCACCATGAGGATGTTGGCAGTGGTAGACCCAGTCGATCCAGTCTTTTCTTTCTGCCGCTGTCGTTGAAGAGTCGATGATATCTAGCACATCACATGCTGAGAGGATGAAATACGCCAGGTACATGCGGTTCGAGTCGTTTGAAGTGTACATGCTTGGCAATAGTGTCTTGAGACATCTCAGCCAATATTTGACATGTCGTCCCTGGATTGTTGTCAATCGTGTAGTTTGGCTGGGCTGGACACAGGGGATATAGTACCTTCTCGAGACGAGTCGGTCGCTCGCCGGTCATCAGAGTTGCTTCTTGTGTCATATTTTTGCAAGTCAGTGGTATAGACAGTGGTATTGTGGAACGTCCGTTGCACGTGTCATACTATGTATGTAGACGATTGTTCCGGTAGCACATGATCTTGATCTCGCTAAAGTGCTGTAGAATTTCAGCTCCGCCCTAGGACGCTGTTTGAGACCGGCAATGACGAACAACACGAAAACCTCGACCAACGCGCTAGATTAGAAAATTACACTGTCATCTTGTCTCGAGAAATTGGTTCCGTGATATCCGATGCCATAAGAACGAGGTCAGAGTGAGTGAGCAGGCTGATGCCTGAGGCGAGATATCTGATCCCGGTCTAGCGCTGCACCCTGACGTAGCCTCCCCAGATGCGATCGCCTCGGCTTTTGGACATGGATCTTTAGAAGTTCGTCCTTGGAGTCGCAAACCACCCCATCCATCCATCAACTCTCATAATCTGTGCCGGTTCGGAGCTGGTCTCCATCGCCATCATGGCACCCACACGCACACACTGTGTAGCGAGCGCTATCTCGACGCAAGTTGTCTCGTACGACCAGAGATCGGTCCTTGTCGAAGCTGGTGGATTCACACCCATGAGATGGTTCCTTGAGCGCGGTGCTCAGCGCACACAGGATACGGATGATGACGACGAGAGTAAACAGCCGCCAAAGAAGCGCGCAAAGCTCACGAAGGCTGCAAAAGCAAAAGCCAAAGCAGCATCGGCGCCGGTTAAAGTGATTGAGAACATCCCACTGGCGCAAGTGACCATCGATCTACACTTCCCAGAGACACTTGGGACAAAGACGCCGGGACCAGAGACTATTGACCAAGATTTAGATTTCACAGGAACTGATGAAGTCCAAGTTGTTCTCGATCGCATTAGCGTGGATGAAACCGGCGTGCAGTTGCGACTTGCCCAAGCCACTCGACACGGTTTGTTGCTCAATGCCGATCTGAGCCACCTGCCTCCCCAAATCCTAGACGAATTCCGCGCCATTATCTTGCACACCCAACGGGATCCAACCGCATTCGCTTGCGGAAACGCTACGAAGGACAATCCCGCCTCGATCGCCCGCTGTGTCTTGAAAAGATCGATGGGAGAACTGTATAACGTTGTAAGATTTGAAGCCTCAATAGCATGGAAAGATGGCACATCTGCATTCCCGACCGGCGTTCCTGCGGGCAAATTTCGCCCATATCCAGACTATGGCTTAAAGGAGCGCTTCTTCCCGGATATATCGAGAAACGAGCAGGAAAACAATCAGCCATGGACGCCTCAAGACTTCTACGAGAGCGTGCATGTTCCAAATCGTGATCAGATCCCGGACCTTGGAGACGTTCTGGAGAGCCAGCTCTATCCTTTCCAACAGCGTGCAGTCTCTTGGATGCTCAGAAGAGAAGGTGTACGTCCCGTAAATGGAGCCATGAAGCCAACGGAGTTGGATGACCCCGAAACTTTGCAGTACGAGGAAGTGAAGGATTTGGATGGGAACACTTGCTACGTCAATCACCTTCAGGGCATCATCTCTCGCCACAGACCCGAGAAATCTGACTATCGCATGTCAGGAGGTCTCTTGGCCGAAGAGATGGGCCTTGGGAAAACGGTGGAGCTCATGGCTCTGGTGTCACTCCATCGACGCAGTGAGATGCCGGATGTTCGTGTTCTGGACGTGACATCCGGGACGGACGTTTTGCCATCAAAAGCGACATTGATTGTCACCCCGACATCGATCTTACCGCAATGGCGTTCCGAACTTACAAAGCACGCTCCAAAACTGAAGGTAATGCACTATCAAGGCATTCCACCTGCGACAAAATCGAACAACGAGAAAAAGGTCTTGGAGGACTTGACAGTCAACTACGATGTGATCTTGACGACTTACCAAGTTCTGGCGCGGGAAGTGCATTTCGCTGAAGAGCCGCCAGCCCGCAACATGCGCAGAGCGCCCAAGTTCAAGCGTAAACGCAGTCCTCTCGTTCAAGTGCAGTTCTGGCGGGCTGTCATGGATGAGGCACAGACGATAGAGACTAGCGTCACTGCTGCCGCACGGGTGGCATGTCGCATTCCCAGGATACACTCATGGGCTGTTTCAGGCACACCTTTGCGGAAAGACGTACAAGACCTGCACGGATTATTGATATTCTTGCGGTTCAAACCCCTCGACGAAGACGCGCGCCTATGGAACCATGTGATTACGAATCACAGGCACATCTTCCGCAAAATCTTTGGCGCCATAGCGCTGAGGCACACCAAGAGTCGGATTCGAGACGAGCTGCATCTGCCATCGCAAAAACGAGTCGTCATCACCATGCCCTTCACGGCAGTCGAAAGTCAACATTACGACACCATTTTTGCCGAGATGTGCGAGGAGCTCGAGCTGAATGCTGATGGTTCACCGAAACACGGCGACTGGGATCCCGAAAATGCTGCCACAGTGGAGGCTATGCGAAGGTGGCTTACCCGCATGAGACAAGTTTGCCTACATCCGCAAGTTGGTGGGAGAAACAGAAAGGCACTTGGACGTGGTCAAGGTCAAGCACCATTGCGTACCGTTGCGGAAGTCCTTGAAGTCATGATCAACCAAAATGAAAGTGCTGCTCGGACAGAGGAGCGTACGGCATTGCATTCTCAACTCCAGCGCGCCCACGTGCTGGGCAACAACCGAGAAGATGAACACCGAAGTGAAAAGGCTCTGGAAATCTATCGATCAGCGATGGAAACGAGTGAAATCTTGGTTCAAGAAGCGCGGCAACGCCTGGAACTCGCGAAGAAAAATCACGACGTTCCGGAAGATACCTCATCTGCTGAAGATGAAGAGTCGTCAAACGAGTCATCGCCACTTCTAAGTGGCCTCCGCAACAGCTTGAGGACGGCATTAGAACTGCAGCATGTGTGCACATTCTTCGCTGCAACGGCATGCTATCAGATCAAAGTCAACGAAAACCTCACAGAACCCGAGTCTGAGGATTTCCAACATCTCGAAGCGCAAGAAGTCGAGCTTTATGATCGGGCAAAGGCGGTGCGTCGTGAAATCTTGCAGGATGTCTCCCGCAAGGCCGAAGGTCTCATGAAGAAGATCAAGGATGCGGAGAAGAAGAAAATGCAGACGGAGCTCCCAAATATCGAAGACCTCAAGGATGCTGGAGGAATCGAGAATCGACGCATTATCGAAAAGAGCGATGAACTGTTCGATGTCATTCGGGAGCAGTGTGCTGTAATTACCGAGTGGCGTGCGAAAATGGCAGAGTTCCTGGTCAGACCACTTGTCGATGAGGACCAGGTGGGGAACGAGATCACCGGCGAGGAGTACGAGGACTCGACAAAACAGCAAGACGAGCTCTACGTCTACTTCGACGTTCTCAAGGCAGTTCAAGCTGATCTCAACACTTTCATCACCGGAGAAAGTGCCGCCCTCATTGACATTGAGTCAACAGGGCTGGTGAAATTAGCGCGACGAAACCTGGACCCCGAAGACGTGGACGAGCTTCTGGCACCGTGTCACGCCCCTGAGTTAGTGCTTGCGCTGTTCAAGATTCGAGACAAGTTCAGGTCTCGCAAAGACGAGATCGGGTCAGTACGTGGCCTGATCCAGGAGGCTCGCTCATTGGAGAGTGCTATGCAATGGCAAGATGGCAACTCTCGAGCCGAAACCGAGGCAGCAATTCTCCAACAGCACATCGCAGCTCTTCAGCTCGTGTTCAATGACTACACGAAGGCGCTGGCTGGATTGGAAAAAGAAGTCGACATCTTTCGCTCGACCCAGAACGCCCGACTGCAATTCTACAAGCAACTCCAAGACGTCTCGGATGCCGTTGTACCGTACAAGGAAGAGCTCGATGACGAGCTCGATTTGCCAGCACTGGAGCTTGTCATGGCGAAAGAAGAGCAGCAGAACGCGTCACTTGCACAACTCAAGACCAAACATCGCTTTCTCTTACATCTTCGTGATGAGACTGGATCGGAAGGCCCAAGGATATGTGTGATTTGCCAGTGCTCATTTGAGAACGGCGTGCTCACCGTTTGCGGCCACCAGTACTGCAAAGAGTGCATTGGGCATTGGTGGCGGGCGCATCGGACATGCCCTGTCTGCAAGCGAGGCTTGTCCCTTGTCGACTTCCACAATATCACTTACAAGCCACAAGAACTCCGCGCGAAGGAAGAGGTCAACGCCACTTCTTCGTCACCGAGTGGCAGTCGAAATCAAGCCAATCCGTCGTCTCCACAGAAGTCGGCCATTTACTCCGAGGTCGACAGCAGTCTCATGGACGAGGTGAAGGGTATTGACTTGCCTGCCAGCTTCGGCACTAAAATCGATACTCTGGGTCGCCACCTGCTATGGATCCGCGAGCATGACCCGGGCGCCAAAGCCATCGTCTTCTCACAGTACCGCGATTTCCTCGATGTCCTCGGCCCAGCATTTGCCACCTTCAAGATAGGTTGTACACGACTCGGCCGCCCCGGAGCAGTCGAGAAGTTCCGCCACGACGCCAGCATCGACTGCCTACTACTGGATGCAAAGACCGACTCATCCGGCTTGACCCTCGTCAACGCCACCCACGTCTTCATCTGCGAACCTCTGATCCAAACAGCCGTTGAATTACAAGCCATCGCGCGAGTCCACCGAATCGGCCAGACGCGCCAGACAACAGTCTGGATGTACCTCATCAACGACACCGTCGAGGAAAGCATTTACGAGATTTCGGTCGCGCGCCGCATGTCGCACGTGCAATCCCGCGAGCAGAACAGACAGAACGGGAAGTCGCGGTCCACCACTCCGCCGCCTTTTGGCGATATGGCTATCGAGGCTGCGGATACGGAGGAGATGCAGAGCGCTCCTATTCAGAACTTGTTGATGACTGGCAAGACTGGCGGTGAGCTGGTGGGCCAGAGCGATTTGTGGAAGTGTCTGTTTGGTAAAGCCGGGAAGGCTGTTGTTAGTCTTGACGATGCTGATACTGAGACGGAGTTGGCGAGGAACTTGAGGGGACATGCTGCGGAGATGAGGAGGGCGGGTGTTGAGATGTGAGTTGTTATGACTTGTGGACGTCACGCATTGTCGAGAGTCAGAACGATGACATTGTTACGTACACTAGATCGGATTATGCACAAGAATAGTAAGCAGACCAAGTCAAGACATCAAAATCGTGAGAGTGATGAAAGTGGATTTTGTCAAATCGAATTCAATTGAGTGAGGTCCTTGTCGACCTTGTCTGTCGCAAACAACAAAGAAAAAAGCAAATCAAATCAAATTGAGCGAGGTCCTTGTCGACATCGTCTGTCGCTAACAACAAAGGAAAAAGCAAATAACAATGCAAGTAGGCCGTAATCTCTAGTCTCTCCCGTATTCCAGCCGAGCAAGACCAAGACCCCCCGGTGTGTTCGAGGTCTGTACAGCTAGAGCTTTATCTTACAGTCTCTTCTTCTTCTTCTCCGGATCTCTCGCCATCGATATCTTGCTGTTCAACTACTCGGAAAGGGCAAAAGCCTGGGTTGTGAGTCGTTCTGCATGATGAATCGCCAGCGCACTTGCGGTCCGCGGCAGCGCACGAGGCTCGATAATGCGGCGTGCTTCAAACTCCGTCTGTACCCCGACTTTCGACATCCATGTGCCTGCGTGAGTGAGCAGGAAGTAGACCAGGTGTGTCAAGTCCTCAAGGTGTGTGTGATCCGTGAAGAATGGGCACTTGACGTCACCTCCATGTCCGTAAACCGTTTGGTCGAGCAGAGAAGCCATGATGGCATGGAACATAGCCCTGCTGTCGAGGCGGATCCCGTCTTGCGGCGAGAGAAGCTGCCAAATGGTCAGCAGCATCTTTGGCCAAAGGTCGCACATGGCCTGGTTCCACAGCTTGCGTTTTGTTCCGGTGAATTCTCTGACGCTGGTCTCGTAATGCACTTTCTTCCGAACGACGTTTCCAATGAGGACGAGTACCGAGCCCACAGCCTCTGCATCGATCAAGAGGGCTCCTTCAGCTTGCGTTTGGAAGGTTCTACCAGTCAGCAACTTGTAGGCTGGGAGTGCCATTTCCTGGAAGTGCGCTTCACTCCATCGGATCTGGTCATGGAAAGTATCCATCCACTCGGGCTCCGAGGGAACGAGGTAGCCCCAGGGGAGGAAAGGAGCCAAGCCACTGTGTTGGAAGCCATCTCCAACCTCCTCGCAGCGGATCCGGTCTTCTATGCTCCCTAGGATTGGTTTCTCCGCAACACTGTGCTTTGGACGGCACAGGGTTTGACGGCATATGGGGCATGTCCTGTTTGTCGGACGTTGGAGCCACTGGGTGATGCAAGCCTTGCAGTAATCATGCCTGCCTTTACAGGGAAGCCGCACCGGCTCGACCATGGCCTCCTTGCAAATAGCACATTCCGGGTGCTCCACCGGCTCGAGGTCAGAAGCGAGGAACTCTTGCGCCGTGGGGAAGGCTTGAAGGGACATGTTTGCGAGCTGCGTGGGTAAGAGGCTGAGAAGTCTGAAGGCGGTCTCGGCTTCTTAGTGGTGGTGGGTTTTCTTGCTGGTCGAAAGTGTCTTGCTCTCTCTCAGAAGTCCGGGAGGGAAAGGCACTTTTGAAATTGCGCTGAGTGTCGTTAGTGAAAGCTCCGAAGGTGTCGTCCATAAGGTCAGTGAGTCGCGTGACTTCTGGGTCGGTGAAGTAACTGAACTTGTCGATTTCTCTCACCAATCTTGGCCAGGCTTGTTGCCAGACTTCACTTCCAGACCAGATTGACCAATCATCCTTCCGTATCGAGCGCCAACGGCTGTCATCATAAGATCAATAGGGCGTGTTCATACGACTAGGACATCACAATCGCCTTGTGTGAAGAGAACAAAGAGACGACACCCGGGATTGCTCATCGCCTACGACACTTCACTGTGTTCAAGGCTCCGCAACAAGCAACCCTGAGGTTTTTTGACGACAGGCTCACCATGATTGTTGAAGTAGAGGAAATTCTATCGAAGGTAAAAGTCACATGACCTTTTAAGCCAACCTAGGCACCCGCTGGTTGACAACTATTTTCAAGACCACTTTCAGCCGTCAGAGCACGTTTCTGCAGTTGGAAACCTACAAGGTTCTCCCGTTTGTACCAGAAAATGCCGTAAAAGCCAAGAGTGATGTAATGCTCCCAACACCTGAGGTTGGTGCTTTCGAGCCCTGTGCCGCAACCGATAGAAATCAACAACGCCACTCCGTCCTTCTGAACAGGTTCTCTCACGGCATTGCCTTCAGGATCGAGGCGGTTCTGAGGAAGCATCCGACGGCAGAGGGCAAGTTCTTCGCATCCCTGCACGTACCTGCAGATATCGCATCCGCCAACAAAAACTGCAAACTGGAGTCGTTCACGCAAATTCGCGTTCTTCTCAGGCTTGCCAACCACCAAGCTATCCATCGTTTCAGAGGCATGGTAGTTGACCATGCTCAGGACACGAGATTAAGGGTTATACTTGTGATCGAAGAAGAGGTGGAGGCCGACTTCGACAAGCACTTTCCTTATAAGGGCTTCTCGACAGAAGGATTTTTGGCGTCTGTAGAGTGCATTTACGATCCCACACCCACTCGTCGATGGGTGGCCGCGATTCGCGCGATCAACAAGGATCACTCCCACAGGAAGGGAATCGACACCAAGCACTTCGTCCTTCAATGTCCTCCATCAATCAGCGATACTGGATCCATGGCGCGCGAGGCAGGTGCAGACCCACAGTGCAAGGCCATCATCGACCGCATTGTGAAGGAGCGCCAGGAGTCCACGTACATTGAAGCCGTGCACCCCGCCTGCACCACGGAGAGTCGGAGGCCGGACTCGCTACTATCCAAGGCTGGCTAGGTAGCGGCAAGACCCGCGTGCTCGGAGCCATAGGCGAGATACAAGTTGAGATCGACAAGAAAATCAAGAAGCGTCGCTGCGGTCTTGCCGTCGCGCCGTCCAACCTCGCTGTCGAGCAGCTCGCGGAGAACATCATCGGGGACAACCCCAAGAAGATGGAGAGTGTCTGGTACTCAGGCAGCTGTTTGGCGAACGAGGAGGAAGATGGGTCCAAGGGACCGGAGGACCTGAAAGCAGCGATGCGTCCGTTATGGCACATCGTCGAAAATGCCGGCGTCAGTGCTTTCGACAGCGCACTTCTCGACATGGGCTTCCACAAAAAGCGTCGCGCAGCCTTCACACGTTGGGCTGCTACCCCTGAGAACCCGATGACGACCAACGCTTAGTTATATCTCTACCTGCGGGCCACCGTGAAGCCACAGAACGCGTCTTACAGGCAGGATATTGACCGTCTGCACGTGCTTGAGGAGGAGTGCAGCGCGTACTACCTCCAAAATGAGGTCGACATGGTATTCTGTACCAACGAGAAGTCGGCTCAAGGTCTTCTCAGCAAGTATTACCGGCCGACCTTCATCTTGCAGGACAACGCCACCGAGATCAACGTCCCAGAGGCGGCCACGCCTCTTGCAGCGTTCATCGATTCCGTCGAGCTACTGGTGCAGGCTGGCGACCGCACGCAAAAGCGCCCCAAGCCAGCTTCTCAGGGCTTCAACGAGCACTTGGGGCTGCTGCTCAAGTCGCCGATGGATCTGATGTTGGTGAATGAAATGTTCCAGAGGTCGTACATCGAGTTGTGAAAACCGCTTGAAGAGGCGGCTATTGCGGACGGTATTCTAGTTTCGTTGGGATCCGCCTCCTCTTTTGAATAGCAGCAGAAATCAAGTTCTTCGATAAAGCATATGTGCCTTTCCCAGCAGATCCAGTAGCTTTTGTGCATTGATAGTGAGAACATCGTTTCCTTTCGGATCGCAATCGAGCCATGAATCTCACCGTCGTGGACCGCTTCTGATCGGTCGCCCTGCTGTAAATGTGCTGCCGTCGTCGATTGTCTTGTCGTTTGTGGTCCGCCGTTGGCTTGGCATGTGTATTTGCTTAGATCGATTTGAATTCCCACCTTCACTCTCCCCTCTTTCCTCCCACCACACCACCACAATTACCATTTTCTCGGGTGCCCCATCCTCTCTTCCTCGTTTGCGCCGCCGCCATGCGGCGGCCTCGGGCTCCACCCTCCCCTCCTCTTTCTCCTCTTCCTCTTCCTCTTCCCCTTCCCCCTCCCCCTTTCCCTGCCGTGGTACGTTCGTGCGATCGTATCGCGGTGTAGTTCCACCTATCGCACGCAAACAAGAGTAAAACTTCCTAGCAAGAAGACCGGCACCTCCAGCTTCAACAGCACAAGAAAATCCACCCGCGTCTTCCTTTCGGAAGCTCGCCCTTCTTTTACCCGGCAACAGGAGTACGCTTTCCCGCAGGAAAGGCCGTCACCTCCAGCTTCACAGCACAAGAAGTCACCACCCCGTAGACCATTACTACTGGTTCTACCATCTCTTCCAAACCGCAACCCGCTATTAGTGGGTCTGTAGAATGTGTGGGAGTCCGAGATGCTGCATCGAAGATTCCCACCAAAATGGCATGAAGAGGATCCAGGGAGAGGATCAGAAAAGGGGCCGGCCAGGCGAGCGATGCATTAGAACACAGAGCCTGGGAGTTGAATAGATCAATGTCAAGACAGCATCTGTTCTCTCCACAAAGACTTCACATGAATGGCTTGATGTGACTTACTTGCAAGTGTGAAATGAACACCAGTGAAAGGTGGCTGTAGTGAAATCGTATGATTTATTCGTTGAGAGTCTCGCCTACTCTGTGTAAAAACGAGGCTGGTAGCTAATTGTATTGTACACTGTGCACATCGTGACCACCCATCGCAAATGAATCAAAAACGTCCCGCGCCGCATGCGATTTTCTTTCATGCGTTCCATGCCATGCCCGGAGGTCTACCCATTACCTATGCTCATGCTGCTGTACTGAGCAATCGGTATGTGAAGATCCGCCCATATCCATTCATGCGCCAACCTGCTCTTCTTTCTTCGCAGTCTCGTCGTCAGTTGGAGCTGCCTTCGTGGTGCTGTCGGGGTAAATGCTACCAGTCTGCTCGTCCGGCGGTGCTGCCTTCGTGGTACAGTCGGGGTAAATGCTCCCGGCCTGCTCGTAGAGCACCTGGTCGCCCTTGCCGCCCATCTCCATGAACTCCTGCGGGTCTCTAGCAGCGTCTGGGCCGGGCTCAACCGTTAGCTCCACATGGCCCGAGCTTTGCGTGTCGTGCTTCGTATCTTCCTTTCCGTCCTTCTCACCCTTCTCACCAGGAGATCGCTGTGTGCGGAACTGAGGACGCGAGTTCTTGTCGAAGACTTTGACAGGCGGCTTGTCGGGCTGCGTGTCGATGACTCGTTCGATCTTGACGTCGTTGATCGAGGAGAGCAGGGTGCGCTCGCGCTGCGGCTTGCGACGGGAGAAGTCCAGACCGGCGAGCGCGCCTGTCAAACCCTCGGTGCTGTCGGTCAAGCTCATGTTGCGCATGGTGATCCATGGGTGCTCCAGGCACTCTTCGACGGTGATCCTCCTCTCGACGTCGACGGTGAGCATTCGGTCGATCAGGTCAAGAGCTGGGTCGCCAACCGAGTCCCAGTATGGTGACGGGTAGTCGAAGCGTCCCATTTTGATTTGCTGACTGAGAGTGTATGGGTTCTCGGGCGAGTAGAGCTCGTCGGAGAATGGAGGGAAGCCGCAGAGGCAGATGTAGAGCACGACTCCGAGACTCCAAATGTCGACGGCGCGGGTGTAGCGGCGGCGATTTGACTGTTCCAGGATCTCTGGCGCGACGTATGAGGGTGTACCGCAAAGGGTGGTGGTGAAGGACTCCTCGCCGATGATTTTTGCCAGGCCGAAGTCCGCAATCTTGACATTGAGCTCTTTGTCGATCACCAAGATGTTCTCGGGCTTGATGTCTCGATGTACGATGTTGCGCTCGTGCTGAAAGAGAGTTAGCTGCATGTTCTTATGTCCAGAAGATGGATTAGTGACCTACTAGGTACTTTATGCCCTGGAACAGCTGGACAAACACCTTGCGAGTCTCGGCTTCTGTCAATTTCTGCTTCATGACGACCCAGTTGAAGAGTTCTCCTTCGGGTGCAAGCTCGAGGACGAGGTAAACGCCATCTCGTTCGTCGAAAGTGTCCTTGAGGCAAAGCATGTTCGGGTGGCTGACACCCATGAGCACGGCGATTTCCTGCTGCAGACCATCGACCTTGCTCCTCTCTCCCGGTCCACTTCGTTTTTCAAACTTCTTCACTGCGAAGCGCATTCCCGAGTTCTTTTCAGTAGCAAGGTAGACCGTTGCGAAGTGGCCCTTGCCAAGCTGGCCCTGTATACTGTATTGACTGTGGAATGCACTTCCGTCTCGGTTCCGAGGGTATCTGAAGATGAAACGTGCCTTGTCGAGAATCGACAGCTCGTCGCCGTCGTGCAGCTCTCGCCGCTTGTTGCGACCAATGAAGGCGTTGTTGACGTATGTACCGTTGCCGCTCAGATCTTCCACCACAGCCAGAGTGTGGCCGTCTTTGTTCTCGGCGAACAGCAAGCAATGTCGATTGCTCACAGTCGCGATGTTGATAATGCGGTCGCACTCTGGATGTCTTCCAATCAGGTAACCGCCTGAAGGCACACCTGAGCCGGCCTTTTTGGCTTCGTACTCGTTCTCATTTTCCAAATACTTGCCCTTGGGCACCTTCTTCTGTCCGCCGGGTTTAGCCAGACCCCTCGCGGGTACTGGACATGCTGCTCTTTTGCGTAGCACAAGAGCATCTGAAGTGCCGTCAATTGGCACAAGGTATCCCCAAACACCCTCAGCCTCCTCATCTTCGACTTCGTATGAGTATGGTGGTGGCGCGAGGAATTGTGAGAAGGGTTGCGTGTCTGAAGGCGGTGATGAGAGCCCGGCGAGCTTGAGCGGTGGGCTTGTTGCAGGGGTGGCTCGCTGGTCGGTTTGTTCTTGCTTTGTCCGACCGTTGATCGGTGTGTCGGGAATATGAGCACCTTCGGTGGTATCCGTCGAGCCTTTGGTAACTGGCGATGGCAGTGCACCGCGGTGATTCGTGTGTTCCTCGACTTGCTCGGTATCCTCGGCGCCGTCCTGGGCTGCTGGCGCATTGCGCGCGGATCTGCGCGGCTTCTTTGCTTCGCTCTCATCGCCGGTTGACACCTATAGCCAATGTCAGCTGCCTACTCCCTGGAAGTCTATGTATTGGTAATCTACGCACCCGCGAGCGCTTCAGCGCGCTCTTATCCCCGCGAGGCGGCATGCTGTCTATAGCGCGGCGATTGAGGTGTACTTGGCTCGGTATAGGCTTATTTTCCAGAACAGTGAAGCACGTCAGTTATGGACGGAAGCAATCGTGGACCGGCGGCGATGTATTGTTGTCAATGAGGTCGGACCGGCCGAGGAGCGAACCACGAGGTCTCGAAGCGATTTAGGTTTAAGTTTGCTGGGGTAACTGTAACTATTTCTACAATCGAGGACATGTCTTCTTCTGCAGGTGGGATGTTTCGGCAGTGATTTGACCACGTGAAACAATAGGTAGTATTGCGACCCGATGCAACATAACTCGAAGTTTTGAGGTTGTTGTTGCTTACTTTGTTGCAGGCCTCGCTCGATACACGCATGGCTGGACAGTCAGGGATCACAAATCCAATCGGGTGACGTTGGGCTCGGCCGAAGCTGTTTGGTCAGCACTGAGATTCATCACGCCTTCTCATCCTTCTCTGGTCTTGTACCTGTACTTGTACATGCAAAATACCATCACACAGACCAAAGCATGCCATTCTCTCACCACTCGCACTCCGGCCAATTTTGCGGACATGCGGCCAACACACTGGAAGAAGTGGTGCAGCAAGCCATTTCCAAAGGCATGACGACCTTCTGCATGACTGAACACATGCCGCGAGCTGAAGAAGATTTTTACCCCGAAGAGCTCAACCATCACAACGAGGCCAGCCTTGCAAAACTCTACGACGACTTCTACGTGGAAGCGAGACGGCTGCAGAAAGCGTACGCCTCACAAATACAGCTGTTCGTAGGCTTCGAAGGCGAGTGGATAAGGCCCGGCTCGCTGCAATTATGCCAGAATATCCTGGAGAAGCACGATGTCGACATGTTCGTGGGCTCGGTACACCACGTGAACACTGTGCCCATCGACTTCGACCTTCCCTTATATCACAAAGCACGAGATCTCAGCGACGGCACCGACGAAGGCATCTTCGCAGACTACTTTGATGACCAATACAGAATGCTTCAAGCTCTGAAGCCGCCTGTCGTCGCACACTTTGATCTGATCAGACTCAAGAGCGACGACCCAGAGAGGAGCTTCAAGACCTGGCCGCGGATCTGGGAGAAGATTGAGCGCAACCTCAAGTTTGTGACCGAGTACGGAGGCGTGTTGGAACTGAACTCGAGCAGTCTGCGGAAAGGGATGAGCGAGCCTTATCCTCAGGTCGAGATTTGCCAGGTCAGTACTTCAGGGTCATTGATCATTGCAGGTGACGGGTTCATGACACGCTGACGACGACGCAGAGGTTCGCGGAACTGAACGGCCGCTTCACGCTCTCCGATGATAGTCATGGGGTAGAGCAGGTTGGCCTGAACTATCCCCGCGTTCTTGACGCCATCAGGAGAGCTGGTATCAACGAAATCGTATGCCTGGATACGATAGGCTCGTCTGGTTCGCAAGCTATCGACGAACGGTTTCAGAGAGTATGCTGGAAAACCATTCCCCTGGATCAGCTCGAGTCACACGGGTTCTGGAAAGTTCAATGAGAAGAAGCACATCATTGTCAGGCAACCAGCAACGCCGCGTGTTCTATACCATCCATTGCCCCGTAATGCTTAACATTGCTTGGTAGTGCTTGTTTGTGCTTGGTCGCTACACAAGGTTCACGTAGCATTGCTCACTATACAGCACTCATCCGAGATGCGATCGCTACTTGTTGTCAACATTTCCGCGGCCGTCAACAATTGTCTCAACCCTAACCCTAGTCGACCGCAGCGGTAATCAGATCTACATACCCAAGAATAAAGTAGATCAGGCACCAGTGACGACACAACGGGAAACCCACGAGGCGAGGTCAGCTCGTCAGCCCTTTCGCCGTCTGCTGTGTGGCGGAATTTCGCAGTTTGCAGCAGAGCAAAGGCCACCAAACGCCCTTCACGGCACGCTTTCCAGCTTTCCAGAGCGCCACGGCGGCGGCTGTAGGGATGCATGCAGTATGCAGACACGCGGTGATCGATGATGATCGACTCGCGCTGACGGTACAGTAACGTAAACCGCTCAGAAGGGAGAGGAAGCAGACGCGATGATCAACTGTCGCAAGAGTCATTGTTAGGTGCATAGACTGTTCAGTGCGTACTGTACCTGAGAAGTACCCCATTACACTTCGTGTAGCAAACCAAAGATTGTGGGTGAAGATGCCGCTTGCCGGTTGGGAATGGACGTCGGAGGCTCTGCTTCCATCAGCATCTTCAAGCAAGCGTGGCAAGTGGATTCTGCCCGATGACATGGCTGGTGGACTCTGCCTCCGTGCATCGAAAGTTGCAGCCCAGCCGAGCACAGAACTTCCTTGTCGCATACCTTTAGCCAGTTGGTGAGTTGAATAACGAAATACCGCAACGCGCTGCGCTGTTTCTCGACATCCGAGTAGCATATCGCGCATGGTATGTAGTCGCCCGTTGAAAGTAGGTGAGGGCATTTGCAATTAGGTATGTACAGTATTTGCCTCGGGCGTGGAGCAGAGCCAATTCAATCGAGTGAATTTTGTTTCCCCAGTCGCAAAATAGCGCAGCATTTTCCCGTCGTTCCGAGTGAGGCGAGGCTGCCAAACCTTTCCAAGTCGCCAGTGCACACAGGCCGACCCGACTGCATTTCCACCACTGCTCCATTTCACCGCTGCCTCCCTCCTACACCACAACACCTCCAAACCTTCACTCACCAACTCACCCTATAAGGACAGCACGCCTGGCCTCATCACCAGCCCATTTCGACCTGCCTTTGGTCATCTCAAAGGCACTCCTCATACCACGGCCCCCACGGCCAGCGACCGAGTAATCAGCCAAATTGCATCCATTCGCACAAACAAGGACACCATCAACAGCAAGCCACCACCTTCTGGACGCACCTTCCGATCTTGAGAGCCTGTTCTTCGAGTCTTCACCAGACCCGTCGCCGTCCTCGCCTCCCCCTCAGCTGCCGCATAAGAGCATCTCTGGAGTCCTTCCCTTCGGTGGGGAAGACTCTGCGAGGCCTCGCCGATCGAGTCTAATTGCATTGGGCTTCACGATCTTCAAGCCTCCTTAACGTCTTCAACAGAACCCGGCATAAAAATCACACACGCACCATCCACAAAGGCTATGGCACCTATCGCGATCGACCTCAGCCCTGACTATGCGCCTTGGCATGGAAAGGCCAACTACTTCGACACGCCCTCTGTGAAGGGAGTCGATGAAGAGCACGGACAAGATGGCACCAAGCTTGCCAAGGAAATGATCGGAGCGGCTCTGCAGAAGCATGTGCAGGCCGTCAACACCGACGACTGCGAGGCTGGCGACGAGGACGCCTTCTTCGTCGCGGACCTCGGAGACGTCTACCGCCAGCACCTCCGCTGGAAGAAGCACCTGGGCCGCATCATCCCGCATTTCGCGGTCAAGTGCAACCCGGACCCGATGGTCATTCGCTTGCTGGCTGCCCTTGGAACGGGCTTTGACTGTGCCAGTAAGTCTGAGATCGAGCTTGTCTTGGGCGCGGGCGTCGACCCGTCTCGCATCATCTATGCCCAGCCCTGCAAGACCAAGAGCTACCTGCGCTACACCGCCAAGGAGAACGTCAAGCAGATGACCTTTGACAACAGCGACGAGCTGTACAAGATCAAGGCTCTCACCCCGGACGCAGAGCTCTACCTCCGTATCTTCACGGACGACTCTCAGAGTCTTTGCCGCTTGAGCCAGAAGTTCGGTGCCCACATGGACACCGCTCCTGAGCTTCTCGCTCTGGCCAAAGAACTCGGCTTGAACATCGCCGGCGTCGCCTTCCACGTTGGCTCTGGTGCTTCCGACCCGAGTGCGTTCCTCAAGGCTGTCACCGACGCACGCAACGTCTTTGACCAGGCGATTGCCCTCGGATTCAACCCGCACACGCTCGACGTGGGTGGTGGCTTCGTCTCCGAGACCTTCAACGACATGTCCGCTGTCCTCTCAGCGGCCGTTGACGCCCACTTCCCACCCTCCATCCGCATCATTGCCGAGCCAGGCCGCTACTACACTTCGTCGGCTTTCACGATTGCCTGCAACGTGATCGCACGCCGCACAGTGGAGGACCAGAGCCTCAACACCAAGAGCTACATGCTGTACCTCAACGACGGTGTCTACGGCAACTTCAGCAGCATCATGTTCGACCACCAGCACCCGATCCCGCAGATCCTGTCCACCCGCCGTCGCCCCGACGGTTTCAACTACAGCACCGCGTCCCTTGCAGACTCCGGCTACACTTCTGCTGAGGAGGGTGTCGGCAGCGGCAACGGCGCCAAGACGATCGAATACTCCATCTGGGGCCCGACTTGCGATGGCATTGACTGCATTTCTGAGAAGTGGCTGGCTCGCGAGACTGTGGATGTTGGCGACTGGCTCTACTTTGAGGACATGGGCGCTTACACCAAGTGCTCTGCTACTCGCTTCAACGGCTTCACTGACAAGCACGAGACCAAGTACGTCTGCAGTGAGCCTGGCGCGAGCGCGCTGTTGGGCTTCTCTGTGTGAGGAGTCAGCTGTACATACGAAGGGAGGTTGAAGAGATGACGTTAGAGGGGGAGAACACATACATGGGATTGGTAGTTTTGTTTATTGCTGTTATTATAGCTTTGTCTGTCGCTACTTGAATATATAACGATGTTTCTAATTGACCATGAGTTTCTTACATACACCGCCGCACGATTCCAGTTCGTGTCGCTTCAGCCCTAGCAATCCATAATTATCCTGTCCATACTACCGCAAAGTGATAAGACGGACAGTGGGCAACGACCGCTTTTTAAAGCATAAAAATTTGCTACAACCGGCTTCGATTTCCTCGGCTACGCTTTTAGCTATCCCCTTGTCTTCGCCCGTTCAAGTGTGGATGTTCTCATAAGGTAGAGTGTTTCTCCCGACTCCAACTCTAACCCTATCTAACCGACATCTCGTCAGCAACCAAATCAAACGACGATGTGACGGAGCATACATCGTGGCTTCGTTATATGATGATAGCTGCAATGTGTATCCAGAGCTTATGTTCAGTCGAGTTGCACGGATTTGAAGGTTGTTTGATATCAAGCTGTCTATCAGATTTGGAAACGCAGTCGACTTGACGGGTGCACACCGGAACCCCCTCATTAAATCGAGTTGAAGCTCAGTAAACGTTTGTTTTGTGTCATTTGCCCGGTAGGTACCTAAGCTACTCGTTCTCTTGTGCTGGTGCTTGATATTCAAATCTAGCCGAACGCTGGAGTCTGACAACCAGGTCACGAAGAAGTCACCTATTGTCCGGGTGGGCGATTGTTCCCAAGTCTGATCGCCAAACAGATCGAACAGAAACCCTTCGTTACGAGTTCCATATGCTTGGTCTACACAGTATCTGAAGTGTTCCTTCATGCCACTGCTTAACGTTGAACTCCAGCTGGTCGAGTCTGACGGCCACTCAAGGATGAACGATGGAAGTATGTAAGCTCGTAAGAATCTACGCTGTGACTGTCCGACTGTCGAGTCGAGTCGAGTCGAGTCTGTGCCCAAAGCAACGCTACAGCAACGGCATCCGCCCGTCCATCGGACCGCGACCGCCGGTCTGTGGGTGGCAGTGGAGGTGGGATTGGACCTGCGTCACACTCCTCCGACCTCGGGCGTCTTGGAAGGGTATTGTCCAATCAGCAGGGTTTCGATGAGTGCGAGGGCAAGGTTCGTCAGTGTCAAGGTTTGTGTACGGCCATCTCTTATCTTGGCTGGGCACGGGTAAAGTCATGAAAAATTGTGAGTAGCGAGGTGGGAGGCTCGCTGCTGTGAGTGTGAGCTGCTCGCTCGGCATCAAACGTCACGAAACGCACGGCTACCAGCATTTCTCTCGAATAACTTATTGTAGCTGCTCTGTTTTTGACCTTTGTTCCCCATCCTCCACCTTTTGACTCATCAACCTTCCAGTCATACATCCCACTAGATATAATACCCTTGCTCACCTCGCCCGCACCAGTCTCCCCCACCCCCCCCCCTTCCCCCCCTCCACCTTCCCGTCATACATCCCCCTAGAACTAAAACCCTTGCTCCTCTCGCCCGCAACTTCCACCCTTCCTCTTTGCTGCATCTCCCATTGAGCCCACGCGACCACTCCTCCACAGCAACATCCACATACACGCCCAACATGTGCCCTGTACCTGAAGAGAACGGCCATGCCAATGGCAATGGCACCAATGGCCTGCAGAGCAACGGAGACCACTCTGGATACCAGTCAGTACCCCCATCCTCGGCCTCGCGCGAGGAAATAGCCAAAGCAGGCGGGCAGCACAGAATAGCATACTCATCCTCATCTGCAGAGCCTTCCAGACCAACCAGGCCTCGCGCCCCAACTCCAGCAACCCCTACGCTCCCGTCGGCGACTTCTTGAGCAATGTCTCCAAGTTCAAGATCATCGAGTCCACCCTCCGCGAGGGCGAGCAGTTCGCCAACGCCTTCTTCGACACCGCTACCAAGATCAAGATTGCCAAGGCCCTCGATGACTTTGGCGTCGACTACATTGAGCTCACCTCGCCCGCCGCCAGTGAGCAGTCGCGCCTCGACTGTGAGGAGATTTGCAAGCTCGGCCTCAAGGCCAAGATTCTCACCCACGTGAGGTGTAACATGGCCGATGCCAAGCTGGCCGTCGCGACCGGTGTTGACGGTGTCGACGTCGTCATTGGCACCAGCAGCCACCTGATGGAGCACAGCCACGGCAAGGACATCACATACATCAAGAACACCGCCATCGAGGTCATCGAGTACGTCAAGTCACAAGGCAAGGAGATTCGCTTCTCCTCCGAGGACTCGTTCCGCAGCGACCTTGTCGACCTCCTCACTATCTACAGCGCCGTCGACAAGGTCGGTGTGCACAGAGTCGGTATCGCCGACACCGTTGGGTAAGTTGGGCCTTTCTGCTACCTCCGCTCCCAGCACAGCACTAACAACAAGACAGCTGCGCAACTCCCAGACAAGTCTACGACCTCGTCCGCACTCTTCGCGGCGTCGTCAGCTGCGACATCGAGACCCACTTCCACAACGACACTGGCTGCGCTATTGCCAACGCCTACTGCGCCCTCGAGGCCGGTGCCACTCACATTGACACCTCCGTCATCGGTATCGGTGAGCGCAACGGTATCACCCCTCTCGGCGGTCTCATGGCCCGCATGATCGTCGCCGACCGCGACTACGTCAAGTCCAAGTACAAGCTGGAGAAGCTGAAGGAGATCGAGGATATCGTCGCCGAGGCCGTCGAGATCAACATCCCCTTCAACAACTACATCACCGGTTTCTGCGCCTTCACTCACAAGGCCGGCATCCACGCCAAGGCCATCCTCAACAACCCCTCGACCTACGAGATCATCGACCCCAAGGACTTCGGCATGAGCCGCTACGTCCACTTCGCCTCCAGGCTCACCGGCTGGAACGCGATCAAGTCGCGTGCCGAGCAGCTCGGTCTGGAAATGACCGACGCGCAAATCAAGGCCGTCACCCTCAAGATCAAGGCCATGGCCGATGTCCGTCCTCTTGCCATCGACGACGCCGACAGCATCATCCGCACCTACCACCACAACCTGAGCGCCACCAAGGAAAAGCCGCTTCTTCAACTTACGGAGGAGGAGAAGCAGAAGTTTGCCAAGGCCGAGCAGGAACTCAAGAAGGAGACCGAGGCCAAGGAGCTTGCGCGCCAGGCCGATGAGCAGGCCGATGTACCTGCTGCCAAGAAGCAGAAGACCGAAGTCGTCTCATAGACGGCTTGAGCCGAGACAAGACAAAACAGTCGAAAAGACTGACGTGTAAAAAGAAGACGGCGAAGAAGAATGTGTGTTTTTTGGAGGGTCTCCTTGCTTTTGTGAGATCGGACAGAACAGAACGGGTGGTCTATCTCTTTCTCACACAAAATCTCGGGCATTTGCGTGTACTTTGCAAAACGGCGCTAGAATACAGTCGGCGCTGAGATGGCTTTTCTTTTTCTTTTTGCTGTAATCCCCTTCCCTGGCCGCGAAAGCGTTGGCAATGGAATGACGATGCCATCCAAGATACGAAGTCAGAAATGATAAATAAAAGGATGTTCACTATACTCATCTTTCTTGCTTGGTGTGTTGGAGTGAGATCTTGATGTGCATGTGACCTGATAAGCATGTGTATGATTTGTTTATTGTTGATTCACTACCTAGTATGTTCATACTTTGATGACAGCGATTCATCACCCGGCAGATTATTATGTTGTGGTATCATCGACTGTCGTGCATCCAAATCGTCCTTATGCCATCGGAGACTGACATGTCATTGAAAAGGACCAAGTCTTGGTATCTCATTGGATCGAGTCTCCACAAATGGTGGTATCAACTGCATTCGTACATCCTAAATACGCTGGTACCACCTTCAACACCTATCAATCCACCTCACTCCCCTCCCCCTCCCCTTGCCATGAGAATACTCCTCACACCCTTAACCACCTCCCTCTTCACCCCACACCCCCTCTCCAAATACCCCTCCACACCCCCCCACTCCTCCTCCAACCAACCCCCCACAACCCCAACCCACCCAGCCTCACAACCCGCAAACTCAGCCGGCAGCCCAATTTTCGCTATCTCCCTAACCCGCTCCTCCCTCTCGGGCGCCAACTCATCCCCACTAACCATATAATCCCTATCGACCTCCCCCAACCCAACCCCACAAACAAGACAAACAAGCAACACCACCAGCCCCGTCCGATCCTTGCCTTGCGTGCAGTGCACCAAAACAGGATAATTGGTGGAATCGGAGAGGAAGGCGATGACTTGGGCTATCTCGGACGTCGAGTGCGTGAGGGTGTCTATCGCGAGCCCGGAGAGGCCGCGGGCTGTCATGACGTTTTTGCCTAGGATTGAGATGGCGGCTGTGCGGTAGGAAGGGAGGGCGTAGAGGCAGGCTAGTTTGAGGGTGAGGTGGTAGGGGAGTTGTTTTATGAGGGCGAGGGAGTAGGAGGGCCCGTTGAGGGAGATGCGGGTTGTTTTTGGCGGTGGTGTTGGCGTTCCTGAGGGTAGGGGGGATAGGGAGGAGAGGAAGGATGTTGAGGGGGTTTTGACGTGTTTCTTTGGTTGTGGTTGTTTCTCTTGTTCGGAGAGTTCGGTGTCGGTGCGGAGGTCGAGGATTGTTTTTATGTGATAGAGGGTTGAGAGGTTTTGGCGGGCTTGGGGGGAGGCTGTTGAGGGGAGGGCGGAGCGGTAGAAGAGGTTTGGGTTTAGGGTTGGGTGTTGGTTTCCAGAGGGATTGGAGCCGTTTATGAGTTTGGCTACGTCGCGGAAGTTGGTGATGTTCTCTGTTGAGAGGGAGGGTGTTATTGAGGCCATGGTTGGAGGTTGGTTGTGGGTTGGTTTTGTTTTTGTTGTTGGATCTCTGGTTGGACGCAGAGGTGACCCGATGGACCAGAGGAGATGGCAGGACTGGATTCGTTGTTGGGATCCGTTTTTCACTCAAGTGTCCTCGGTGGCATATTCCGACAAACTGTCTGTTGCAGTGCCAATGATGTTTTCCTGCGATGATCCAATTTTGATCAAGCTATCAATGAGAAGAGAAGCTTATACTGAACAACTGCATGGGGTAGTAGTACGTTACGACTTAGCTGGGCACAAACAAGGAAATGCAAGAATCAGGTTATTATAGTAGAGGCTGTGCCAACCTTGCCGTCGATCTCTTTGGAGTTGCAGATCAAGGGACGTGGAGAGGTCGAGACCGATGACCAGAAGCCTTGGTCGAGCCTGCTGAAACAATCAAGTCTGTGAATCTTCAGATGGCTATAGAGACTATGTTCTCTTGTTCTTGTGACAGACTACTGTCCCACAACCGAACAACAACAGATCCCATTCCACCGTGCCAAGTCAAGCCATGACAAGTTAAGCTTTACCCAAAGTGAAATTGCCTCTGCTATGACGTAGCGCGCAAAGGGCAACCTCGGACGACATCATAGAAACGACCTCCTCTCCTCTCTTCCAACCTACTCGGGAATTCCAATTCCCGTATACCACCTACATTAATACGGCAGTCGCCTGTTTTCTACCATTCCCGCCGTGACCCGAATCCTCTCCTGCGCCTGTCTTGGAAGCCTATATCAACAATGGCCGCCAACAGGGCCCACGGCCACGCCGACATGCAGTGTCCGGATCCGTCCGCCCACGAAAAGCAGAACACATTGTCCGCCGCCGCTTCGACCGCTGCGCTGTATGTCACGAACCCTCAAAACAAGAACGAGCGCGCCGCGACACCGAAAGAAGACGTTCTAGACAGCGACGGAAAGCTCTCGTCTAAAGGTAAGCGCGTGAGCCCCCACTTCTTGTCGTCGCAATCATACTGACTCAATGTACAGGCGCCGCCGCATCGCTCAAATACGCCAAACCCCAGGACCTGCCCAGTTTCCCCAGTTCAGGAGGCTTGACGACGAGTGCTGCCGGCGCAGCCGCTGTGCTGGCCAAAGACTACAAGGGTAGGGAGATTGTCAGGCCTGATGGCAGCAGCGCTGCAGGCTCCCGAGCTGCTCTCCTCGCCCACCAAAAGGGCGCAGACCTCAATCTATGGCAGCCGACTGCGAGCAAGGACGGCAACTCCGCCGCTACTCTGGCCATGGGTAACAAGAATCTGAGCCCTCAGCTGGATCGCGGATACACTGCGCAAGGCAAGAGAAATGCTTTGCTGGCTGCTACCAAGTCGCAAAAAGACACTCGCGCGCGGGGAGCCGCACCACGAGCTGTACAGCCCGATCTCTACCCGGACCAGTCCAACTCTGCTCGCAACGCTCTTAGCGCAGCAACTGCTGTCGCGGGCCGTAATTCGATGAGGTCGCCTCAGCCACCGGCCAAGTCGCCAGAGCCTCAGTACAGCGACCCGGCCATGCAAGCTGCCCGCATCCAGAACATCGGTAAGAACGTTGCGCCTGAGATGTGGGGCGATCGTCCTCCAGTTGAGATCGAGCTGGAAGAACAAAGACAGAAAGCTGCTCTTCGCGCCTCTGCCGTATCTATGGCGAAGCAAATGTACGACTATCAGAACCGTGCGGCGCTCACCTCAGATCCTTCGGGCCACGCTGGCGCAACGGCAGCCCACTCGCGCGCTCCTGCGTCCCAAGCCAAGCCAGACCTCAAGACTGAGGCTTTGCGCTACATTCATCTCCAGGACGCCGCGAAGAAGTTGGCCCAGGAGCGACTTGACAAGATGGACAAGGATCTCGAAACTACAAAATACAGAGAACACTATGGCTACGACGCTGAGCCTCATCGTAACCGTCTGTCTATGCGTGGGCGTCCTCGCCAACGTGCTGCCAGTGAACAGGCTCAAGATGACGACGACTCGTCCGACGATGAGCGCGCCCGTCGCGTGCGCCGCCAGATGGCGCAACTGAACAATGCGACTGCTGATGTCGATGCTAAGAAAAAGGACGCCGACCGTAAAGCACTTCTTGCTGCTGCCGAGCGTAATGTTCACAAGTCCATGGACACCATGGATGAGCAGGTCTTCCAAAGCACCGGCAAGATCTCGCAGGCGAAAATGGACGAATGGGCGGCCAAGGCGCGTGAGAAGGCGCAGAAGGATGCGGAATTGCGTGGTCAGAACCATGGCAAGACTCACATTGGCGGCGGCAGGTTCATGGACCAAGCTGCGATCGAGGCCATCGCGCAGAGTAGACTTCAGCCGACATTGGACCAGATCAACGATACTGCCGAAAAGAAGCGTGCGAAAGACGAGGAGATGAGGTTGGACAAGGAGGAACAGGAGCGTCAGAAGCGTACCGAGAAGCAGAAGCACAAGGAAGAGAAAGACGAGCAGAAGCACATCAAGCGTGAGTTCTTGATAATTTTTGATTCCTTGTCACCAATTATAGTATACTGACTGCATCACAGAAGAAGAAAAGGCCATCGCCAAGAAAGAAAAGGACGAACGCAAAGCAGCCGAGAGGGCCGAGAAGGAAGACAGGCGCAAATCTGTGGAGATTGATGGCAAGCCCGAAAAGAAGTCGCTATTGTCAAGACTTGCCTCCAAACGGAAGAGTCGCAACGTCAGCAAGGACGAAGCCGATGGCGCTGTTGCGGGCACGACTGCCGGTACGGCTGCTGTCATCACGCCTGTGGCGAGTGAAGATGCTGCCGTCACGAGGAAGAGCACCGAGGTGCCTGAAGCCAGGAACAGTGCTGACGTCGAGGTCCTGGGCGCGCCAATCTCATCCGCCGGCAGCAAGGACTCTTCTGTTCTGAAGAACAAGCCGAATCTCGAGCGGTACATCACCAACCTCGATACCAGCAGCGAGTCTTCCGACGACGACGAGGACACTCGTGTGAGGAAGAGGGACAAGAGGCAAAGGAGTGGACTTCTCTCGAGGTCCAAGACAGATAACGATGACGCCGTTGCCACCACTGAAGCAGTCGAGTCGCCTATTGTCTCGTCTGTACGCGGCCGATCGATCGACTTACCCGCCGAGAATGCCTCTACCAGGGCTACAAAGTCATTGGACCTCGACGGGGCCACCGCCACCACCAGCGATTTGCCATTGACCGACGAAGCCGAGATCATCGCTGATCGCGCTGTCGCCGCTCCTGTCGACGCCCCTCGCCATCTCGCCACCTTCGTCCCCGACGATGACGAGCCACGCGAGAGCATCACCGCCGATTCCATGGTCACGCCTCGCGAGAGCACAACCGATCCCATCGCCGCGCCTCGCGAGAGCACCGCCTCCTCCCACCCGGACATCGAGCAGGAGAAAGCCCAAGACGGCAAGCGCATCCGCGGCTTCTTCTCCAAGCTCCGCAACCGCGCCTCCTCAAAACCAAGCGCGCGCGAGCCAGGCTCCTTCGGCGGCAAGAACAAGGCGTCTGAGAAAGACGTCGTCGTCGTGCCAACATCCTCCGACGCACGCCGCGTTTCCGCCTCCAGCTTCGACCGCTACCGCGCTTCTGCCGACTCCCCCACCCGCGGCCGCAAAAAGTCCGCAGACCTCTCGTCTATCTCGTCAGACTCTTCTGGTCTCGACGAGGACGATTTTGTCGGAGGCCGCACTGGTCGTATGGCCAGAGCCGAGAAGGGTACGGGACTCGGCGCTCCGATGACTACCACCACGAAGACTCGCAAGGGTGTTCGCAGCGATGATGATGACAGCGACCAGTTCGAGGAGGCCCGCGATCATTTCGATGAGGGTCTTGCTCCGAAGCCGAATTTCGCTGGGCAGGCGAAGAGTGCTAGCCCGGCTAGGGAGACGAAGTTCCATGAGGAGGTTTAGAGAAGGGTTGTAATGATGTGGTTGTTGCCTTGTTTGAATGACTAGTGAGTCTTTGTTATGCTGTTTGGATTTTTTTCAAGCTCTTAATTTTCTGGCGGGAATGGATGGATGGACAACCTGACGAGGAATGATTCTGCGAAGATATCCTTTGAGATTTTTATGGATTGGGAGGGAAGGGGAGATGGTAATGGTAATGGAATTTGGGGATGGGATGGAAAGATTTTGCTTCGTTTGATATGATGCGTTGCAGACGTTCTGATTGATTGACTCTCACTCGATAATGGAAACTCGTTTGGCTTGAAACTTCACTTCATCTCGTCTCAGGTCGGCATCGCGACAAGTGCATGATCCCATGTCGTTGCAGCTGGTTCTCGGCGCTAACCCATGGGAGCCGCACTGCACGCGCCCCAATGTATGTTTCCAGCACGCCAGCTCGCCACCCGCCTACCTCGTTGTCTCCGTCCTTGTGACTGACTGCTCCGTGTTGTTGGTATCCGTAGCAGCGGTAGAGATGGCACGAGACGTCTCCTGGCCCTGCGACGTGGTTTCATCGTCGCCATCACCTCCATCCGCGTCCAAGCGAAGAGTCCTCTCTTCCTCTTCCAGCGCCGACATACGGACCACAAACTCGCGCTGCAAGTCCTTGAGCCACTGCGTGAGGTCCTCGTCGTCCATCGACCCGTTCTTCGCTTGCGTCAGGTGCTCTTTCAAGTTGAGCAGCAGCCTTCGCTTGCGAGCCACAACGATCCCTAGAGATGCTCTCTCGCTCTTCTTCTTCCGCATGGCTTGGTCGAGAGTAGCGGACACGAGCTCGGCGTGTTCGATCACGTCTGGAGGCAGCGGCATGACGCGCGCGAGTTTGAGGCCGTAGTGCTCGTCTTGTACGGCGCCCGACGACACGCGGTAGAGCATCTCCATCTTGTCGTCTTCCGAGTTGTCGACTGCAAGGTGAAGGTTGACGACTCCGTTGCGCTCGGCTAGGATTTTCGCCAGATCGCGGAAGTGCGTCACGAACCATACCAGCGCTCTGCTTTCGATCAGCGCTTCGGCGATGGCGATGGCGATGGCGAGCCCATCGCGCGTGCTGGTCCCGCGGCCCAGCTCGTCGACGATCGCCATGCTTTGCCCGTCAATGTTGCGCATGATGAAGGCCGCTTCGCGCATTTCGGCCGCAAAGGTCGAGACGTTTGCTTCGATGTTGTCGTCGAGGGAGATGCGGGCGAAGAGCTGTCGGATTATCGGGAAAGAAGCGTATTGGGCTGGCACGAAACTCCCGACTTGTGCCATGACTTGCATCAGCGCGACGGAGCGGATGTGGGTGCTTTTGCCGCTCATGTTGCAGCCGGTGACGATTTGGAAGCGTTTCTGTTGGGTTGCGTAGACGTCGTTGGGGATGTACTTTGCTTCTTGGATTTTCTCGCGGATCGGGTGGCGGCCGGCTTTGATGGCGAGGGTGTCGGAGGAGAGTTGCGGGCGGACGTAGTCTTGGGTTGTGACGAGGTGGGCGAACGAGGCTAGCATGTCGAGCATGGCGATTCCTTCGCAGATGCGGAAGAGGGAGCCCATGTGTTGGCGGACATCGGCTATGAGGGCTTGGACTGTTTTGTCGCTCATGAGGATTACTTCGGTGTGGGCGTCGGAGATCTTTTGGTTGCGTTTGAGGAGGTCGAGGGTTTGGCACTCGATGTTGTCTTTTTTGCGAAAGACGTTGATGAACACTGCAGGGAGATCGCGCTGCTCCAGTTCTTCGGCACGCAGACGGAGGTAGAACTGACGAGCATTGTCGAACTTAGTCTGGAGAGGGAGATTGTGTTCCTCGGTCAGGTCTGTGATGTGCTGCAGTGCATCGGTCATTGCTTCCTTGTAGGTCTGTCTTGCAACATCCAGGAGACCGTTGACGCCTGAACGAACGGCGTACGTACGTTGATTGCGAAGGTCAAGCGGTTGGCTGGCGTATGTTGTATCTTCGTTGAGTGCTTCATTGATCAGGTCGTGGACTGGGTCAATGTTCTCGGTTGAGCAAAGATCGCGAATTTCCTGCAACATGGTGGACCTCGCACCCGTCAATGCCTGAAAGACGGGCCGGATGAGCATCACGAATTGTTTCAGCATGATGACATTGTTGACGGCGTGCTCGGTGTCTTTCAAAGATGGTTGAGTTGGTATCAGGATCAGCTGAGTGAGAGTTCGGTCAACATCCAAGAATGGCTTCAGTGCTTGACGGACGGCGAAGAACATCTCTTCCTTGGTGCTGAGTTCTTCCAAGGCATCGTAACGGGTGCCGAGCGTTTCCTCGTTGGTGAGAGGCTGGAGGATGTTGCTCCGAAGCATGCGTCCGCCCATCGGTGTGAGTGTTGCGTTGAGGAGTCCGAACAAGCAATCCTTGGACTTTGGGTTTGTGAGGTTTTGGACAAGCTCAAGTGAACGGACGGTGGAAAGGTCTGTCATCATGGAGCCTTCGGACGGCTCGTACTTGATGCGAAGTGAGCGTATGGGGAACGTCTTCGAAAGCGCGAGCTCGACATACTTGAGGACCTGTAGACTGTAAGTGTCATGTCTGTGATTTCGATGGCATGAATACTCACAGCAGCAAAGCAGCACACGGCATAGTAGTTGCCGCTGACCGCCGTCTTCAGAGCCTCGACATCTTCGGCGAAGGCCAACTGTTGGATGTAGTCGAGACCCACAGTCTCAGCCCAATAGCGGCGATCAAGAAGTCTGATCTCACTGTCAAGATCCTCGAGGCTGTCTTCAATGATGGAGAACAGCTTCGACTTCGGGTCTGCCGCGGAGGACACGATCAGTATCGTAGTCGGATTGAAGACAGTCAGCTTGTGGATCGTGCGGACATACGTCTGACTGTCGTTGATCTGGCTGAGGACCGCTTCACCGGTGTCCAGGTTGACGAAAGACAAGCCCAGGACAGGGGAAACTCCACGCGATTCACTGATGGCACAGACAATCTCCTGGTTCTCGGCGCCCAAAGTCGAGACACCAGTGCGAGGTCTTGCTGTGCTCGGTCTTGCTGTGTTGCGGCGCCCAGTACGTGGGCGTGAAGTCGTTGTCGCATAGTCGGCGGTGGTGTAGAAGGGATTGGAGGTGGATGTACTGATCCTGTTGACGGACGCAGCATGACTACTCCGGATGCCTGCGCGAGAGAAGACGAGGCCGGAGGCACTGGCTCCAGACAAGTTGGTGTGTGAGGTGCTGCTTCGTTTTGGCGGCATTGTGTTGGCCTGTTGTCACCAAAGATTGTCTCTGACGTGTTGGTGTTGCAGTGAGATGGAAGCTGAAAGTCGAAGATCTTCGTCTGCATGTGCTCGTGTCGTTCGCACCTTCCCTCCCAACTCCAGGCACCAGGCACCTTATCTCAACCTCACCTCTTGGCGGTCTTGCAGTTGCATGTGGTGTGGGAACAATAATGAATATCATCAGGTTGCCTCTGTGGCTCCGTATCGTAAATAATCGTGTAACCCTCCATTCCCTTGTGCGCAAACTATCAGACGCAGCCATGTACAGGACTCTGGTTGCCGCTGAGATCAGTTACGTGCAACGCATCTAAAGCTTAGCTGCCACAACAGGATCAAAACTGTGGATGACTTCCGCAGCAGCACGCTCACCACTTCGACATGCTCCCTCCATGTATCCCTTCCACTCCCCAGCTGTTTCAGTGCCTGCAAAATGTACATCGTGCCACGGTTGCCTCAATGTGTCGGCGCCGAACGAACTGATAACTCCTGGAGTGAGAGATGCGCAAGGACAGCCCCAACCTGACCATTGGTCGTCAACCCAGTCATATGCATACATCTTGACGAAGTCTTTCCCCAAATCGGCCACACCGAACAGCTGCTGCAATTGCACGATGAGACTCTCTTCGCGTTCTTTTGTAGACTTTGCAGCCCAAGCCCGTCCCGGATCTCCAGCCATAAAACATGTGAGGACGTATTTGGAGTCTGAAGGGCTGCTGGTGTCGCGGACCACAGATGCAGGGCCGACGAACGATTGGACTAGGCCGCAACACCCTTTCTCGACCCAGAACGGAGATCGGAACTCCATCATGGCTTTGGTATAGAAGCCGTAGCCGGACGATTGTATCCATGCAAGCTTTGAGGGTGGAAGTGGAGGCGAGAACGACATGTCTTTCAGCACAGGACTCGGTACTGTCGTAATGACTTTGCGGGCCGAGATATACATTTCGTTGGCTTGTACGTGCACTTCTCCTTGGCTGCGCTGAGTCACAGCTTGTACGGGTGCGTTGAGTTGGATGGTACCCGGAGGAAGAGTATCGGCCAGCCCGTTAGCAAACAATTGCGTTCCTTGACGGACACGCAGATGCTGACCTCCTCCTTTGCGGTCACTGCGCATAGCAAGAAGTCCGCCTCCAGACTTGCAGTAGTTGAGGAAGAATAAGGCTGAGAGATCCGAGGGGTTTACTCCCAGCATAGCGCGAGTCCAGACGGTTGCTGTAGCAAGTGCAGTCTTGTCGGCACCTCTTGAGATGAGATACGCCTCAAACGTCAGCGCATCAACATCCTTATCCTGCGGCCGCCATGTATCCAGGGCCTGGCAATCCGCTTCTACGACCGAGTCCCGGATCTCGACAAGATGCTTTTGTGTTGCCGCATCAAACTAGTGGAAGGCGTTAGCACACACTCGAAAAAGACTCTTCGTTATGCTCAGTGTCATCAACTTACCTTCGGAAGTTCGCCGTACGGGAACATGCTGCACTCCTCATCAAATCCCTGGAACACACAATTGCCCTGTGTGTTCTGCTCAATAAGCTCGGCATTGAACTTTTTGGCAAGAGCGTAGACTCTTGTTTGGGTAGTGTCGTTGATCCAAGCAGCTCCAACGTCAACAGTACCTTTGCCTCCTTCGATCGGCTGACTCCAAGTCTTTCCTCCAACACGATCGCGAGCCTCGAGGACAATGCAGGTATAGCCTTTGCTGATCACGTCGTGGGCAGCGGTGAGGCCGGCGAGGCCAGCTCCAATGATAACCACATCGACTGACTTGGATGGAGTAGCCAGAGACGGTGCAATTTGTAGCTGAGGTGGCTTGCTTAACACAGCATCCACCTCGAATAGCCATGAAGGGACAGCGAGCTGACTGACTGGCACGAGCGTGACAGCTGGGCGGTACTTGCCCAAGAAACGCGTAAGGTGCGGTGTGTGCTTGCGCGTGGCGGCATCGTAATTGACGATGAATAGATTGAGCTTGACGATGTCGCTAATGGACGCGTTCGCGGCGATGATGACTCTCCTCAACTTAAGAAGAGCCAGGTGTATTTGTGACTCGTAGTCACCGGGAACTGTGCCATCGTCTGTACTTCCTGGCTGGCCCGAGACGTGTATGAGACCTCCATCGGTCACTGTCGCTGGTGCAAAGTAGGAAGATGAAGTGTTGTGAAGGTCGATGCTTGCGACGTTCTGGTGTTGGTGTTGCACCATGATTGTTGATGACGCGTGGGCGTGACAGCTGTTTCGTGTTGAACTCGAAAACCTGGCGGCAAGACTCAACCTTTCCCTATAACACCTCCTTGGCTTGAGAACACGACGTCGAACGACTCATTCGAGCTGCGAAGTTATCCCGCTAAGTCGCTCAATCGAGTAACATTACTGATACAGGTTAGCCCACAAGTGGCAGGTTGTGCCGCATCTACGGAGGCCGAGGCAACCGTCGGCTGAGATCCTTCGACATGGAGCTTTCATGACACAGAACCCAGGCACTGGGAAAGGCGCTCAGTGCCTCACAGGTTTGCAAACTTATCTGTGAGATCAGTATGGTATCTTTCGGTGCTAATATGTGTCATCAGCCTCATCGGCATCATCTTTCAACATCCCGGGCAAGATCGGCCAGGATCCGCGCAACTTGCAGGTGGCGGTAACATCGTACGGCCAAGTATCCGGCGACACGGTATCTTATTATCGGCCGCAGTTGCATGCTCCCTGTTTGGACTTGATTCAGCGTAAATGGCGGCAACGGGGCGATAGGCAAGTGCTCAGAGATAAGAGCTTGGCAATATCCATACCTGCTATCGCTCTATCGCTTTCGCCGACGGCACGTCTCTTACTACGAGGAAAGATGGATCATGGATGTGGATGTCTCCAATGGTTTGATGGGGTAAGAGGCTCAAGTGTATCAGCTCCCTGCCACCTGTTTCTCCAGGCATCCATTGATACACAAGGAAGGACATCTGGAGCATTTTTCGATTGCTATTGCCTCCATATCACATTTCACCATTCACTGCATCGTTTGAGGAATTCACAAAATGACCGTTCCACGGCCTCCGCAATCATGGGAAGACAAAGCAGCTTGGGCACGAGCAAAGCGTACCGCCTCTCTGGCGAAAGCGAAGCCAAAGTTGATTGGAGTACCGGAGCCAGATGCTCTGCCTCAGAACTCTCGAGATCTGCCAAAGGATGTTCTGACACCACGGGAGCTTGAATTGACCGAGAACTACGGCATTACGGACTTACTCGCTTTGCTTCGCGAAAGAAAAGTGACCGTTGAAGAAGTTACAAGAGCTTTCCTTCGAAGAGCTGCTTTGGCGCATGCTGCTGTAAGGCTCAAATCTGCCCTTTCTCTGTCGCACGGTTTTGCTGACATGTGTAGACCAACTGCCTCATCGAACTTCTCTGGGATCAAGCCATCGAGCGAGCGAAGTACCTCGACTCTTTGCCGCAACCCGTGGGAGCGCTTTTCGGACTGCCCATCTCCACCAAAGAGCATTTGGGCATGGTCGGAGATGATGTCGAATCGACGGCGTCTTTCGTAACTTGGATTGGCAAGAAGCACGGATCGAACCTGCTCTTCGACACCCTTTGGGATGAAGGCTGTGTATTCTATGCTCGTACATCCCAGCCTCAAGCAATTATGCACTTGGAGACGACGAGCCCTACATACGGACGGACTGTCAACCCTTATAATAGGAAGCTCTCGCCCGGTGGTAGCACAGGAGGTGAATCTGCGCTTTTGGGGATGCGTGGAAGTATCCTGGTAAGTCGCAATGCGTAGTGGTGCTGACTGTTAGCTGACGACGATCAGGGAATCGGTGGCGATATTGGAGGCAGCATTCGCTGTCCAGCTGCTCATGTCGGCGTCTACGGCTTCAAGTGAGTATCATTCCGTATGTATGAAGGATTGCTCTTCTGACATGACCAGGCCGACACAAAAGCGCATCTCGACACTCGGGCTGAGAGCTCCCATGGCGGGCAGAGAAACCATCGGCGGGTGTCCAGGGCCAATGGCTGTCGACCGAGACGCACTCGAGATCTTCATGAAGGTAGCATTGTCTTCACGGCCGTGGCGGATTGACCCTGCCTTGACGGCAAAGCCATGGACACCGTACACGTTCGAAAGCCCGCCCAAGATCGCGATCCAATGGTGGGATGGCATCGTGAAGCCACACCCACCCATGATTCGTGCGTTGCGGGAAGTTGCAGAGGCGTGTCGTCAGGCGGGCATGGAAGTAGCCGACTGGGATTGCCAGCATCTAGACCATTCGAAGAGCTGGGATCTCGTCTCTGCTCTTTATTGGCCGGATGGTGCCAAAGAAGTCCTCGGCTTAATCGAGGAATCTGGCGAGCCTGTGCTGCCTTTGACAAAATGGATAGCACAGGAGCAGCCCAGTGTCAAAGAGCTGACGCAGCATGAACTTTGGAAGGTAAGTGTTTGTTGCCATCCAATTGGAGACGTACTGACATAGTCCAGCTGTGCGCCGAAAGAGACTCGTACCGCGCATTTTATGCGAAGGCTTGGAGCGATACCAGTAAGCAGGGGAGGGAGGTCGATGTGATTCTTTGCCCTCCTTCCTTCGGAGCTGCAACGCCACACGAGCAGTCGCGCTACTGGGGTTACACATGTAAGTATACTGCTCCATATGTCAAAATGTCGTTATCCAATCACCGAGCTGATGACAACACAGCACACTGGAACCTCCTGGACTATCCAGGCGTCGTCTTCCCTGTGACCAAGGTGGACTCCCAACTGGATCCCGTCGATACCGAGTACGTTCCGAAGAACGAGCAGGACGCGTTTGTGCACAACATGTACAGTCCGGAGACATTTGCAGATGCTCCTGTCAGTTTGCAGATTGTTGGCCGCAGGCAGGAAGACGAGAAAGTTATTGCGGCGTTGGTCGAGATAGAACGTGCTATGGGCAGGCCGTGATGGGTTATGAGTAAACGTGTGTTTCTCGTCGGTTGCAGGACAGGTTTCAGTCGTGAAAGCTGTGCATCTTGATGTTCGTCTTGCCCTTTTAAAGTCGTGAGAATGCTGTGCTGCAGAACGCTTTCCACGGCGACCTCCAGACGGAATCGTGGTGATAGGCTATAGCCATTTTTTTTGGGAAGCCTCGCTGTCTTCCTGGCGATGGAAAGATATCGTTGTCGATAAGGTGCAGTGTCAATCAGACCCAGCCACCAGATGGCCTCTAAAAGGTCCGTGTACGCGACACGCCAAGAGCGAGGCCAAAGCTTAATCGCGGCGACTATCTTCGGCTTGCTACGTCCCGATCCTCCTCCTCCTCTACCCGCCTACATGCATATCGGTATACTGGCCTATCTCGTTGATAGGCCTAAGCCTCCACTCGAAGGCAGGTCAGATAGGCACTCAAGTGCGCCACTCGCGCTGCCACCTTCCAATGGAAGACCAGTCATGAAATATACTGATGATAGGCAATCCTCGTTTGTCGACGCGGCCAGTAGTACTTGCTGTTGGGCTCGAAACCTCAACGGCAACAGGTATGGAGTAGGGTAACATCCGATAATCACATGGACATCGCTTATCGTTGTACCGCCGATTTGCTGTCTATCAAGGGTCGGACCACAGTGAGACACTGGGCGGCTCGAGACATATACCGGCTGAAGTACATAGTCGTCAAGAAGCGACCTATCTCTTCCAACCTACCCCATCTCTGTTGTTACATATTGACACGACGATGTCTGAAAAGCCAGATATCACGCCGACAGAAGCCTTCCCACCAGGAACTGTTCGGCTCATCGACACGTCCGGACATCAATTATCCAAACACGCCGAAGGCAAAGGGCAGAACGATGTCCTCCTCGTTCCACAACCTAGTGAAGACCCCGAGGACCCTTTGAACTGGACGTTCAAGCGGAAGCTTCTGGCGACCAGCTGTATCGTGGTATACACCATCGCAGCAGCGTATCCATCCAGTGCTGTTTACTCTGTGGTCACGCCGATCCGCAAGGGAACAAGCCTGACGCTGACTGACATCAACAATGGTACTGGAATCATGGTGCGTTGAGTAATCCACTTGAGTGTCTGAGGATTGAGGGCCAACGAGCGGCTCGAGTTTGCGGTGCTGATCTGCGTCAACAGTTTCTCTTCTATGGCTGGGGCTGCATCTTCTGGCAAGCGATAGCACTGCAATACGGCAAACGACCCGTCTACTTGATGTCACTTCTGATGAATGTCATTATCCTTGCCGCCGCTCCGCTATGCACGACATCTGGACCTTATCTGGCCAACCGCATCCTGCTCGGATTCTTTGGAAGTCCCGTCGAGTCGCTCGCGGAGATCTCTGTGACAGACATCTGGTTTAACCATCAACGCCCGAAATACATGGCCTTGTACGGCTGGTCTCTATCCATGTGCGGCAAGTTCGCACCGATGCTCTCCGGATTCATTAACGTTGGCATGGGATGGAAATGGACGCTGTGGTGGTGCTCAATCATCTGCGGCATTGGATTCGTGTACTGTTTCCTGTTCTTGGAAGAGACGAACTACGATCGCAAGCACACCATCAGTCAGCCCCACCTCGACGGTCCGGCTCACAACGAGCCAAAGTTGGAGGACTACAGCGCTTCCAAGAGTGCAGATGTAACAGAGAAGCCTTCTACTGGTGAAGACAAGTCTCTCGACGCACCTGATCGCGAAACAGGCGAGGTCATCTGGCCGAGGAAGTCATACTGGGACAAACTCGGGTTCAAAGACACCAAGCGACCGAACCGACTGATCCCGATCATGCTTGCTCCCTTCGTCGGCTTCACCTACCCGCCTGTAGTATACGCCGGGTATGTCTCTAACAGTCTAGCCGAAATATCTACATTTTCACGATTACTGACAAACTTCACAGCCTAATGTACGGAGCAAACAACCTTGTCTGGCAGGGCGTGCAGAACGCGACTATTGGCACAATTTACACGTCGGAATATGGCTTCAGCACCGCCGCTATCTCTGCGGCCTATGCCGGCGGTGTTTTGGGTACGATCATCGGGTAAGTTCATTTTTCGTCTGGGAGAGATGAGCTAGGTGGAGTGGTCGTATCGTATGCGACCGCACAGCTATTCTTCTCCGGAGCCACTGAGAGGCAATCATCTACTTCACATCTGAACTCCAGCTGATCCGAACGACCAGTGGCCTCTACGTCGGCAACGTCAGCAAAATACTCACTCTCCGCCTGGCACGACGAAACAACGGCATCTCCGAACCAGAGCACACCCTCTACGTCTTCATCGCGAGCATAGTCCTCGTGCCCTTCGCCATGGTCCTATACGGTCTCGGAGTAACCTACCATCTCCACTGGTTTGCATTGGCCATCACGCAAGTAGCCGTAGCCTTGAACGGTACTATTGCTGTCTCGGGAGCTTTGTCGTACGCCATCTCAAGCTACCCTGAGTTGTCAGGGCAGATGGTCACGACCTGTGTGCTGATCAGAAACACGATGTCTTTTGCGATCAACTTCGGTATCACGCCTTGGTTGGCGTCGAGCAATTACCTGACTGTTTACTGCATTTTGGCCGGCATTGGCTTTGTGTGGAATGCGAGCTTGTTTGTGATGACGAGGTATGGGCGGAGGATCAGGGAGATGACGGCGGCGAGGTACTGGCGCGATGTTGAGAAGGCTCGCGCGCAAGGTCTTGGACATTAAAATCTAGTCTGACTCTGAACTCAACTTCTGTACACAATGTAACAACGCATGGCTGTCCATTGCTCACGCCGAAACATTGCAAGTTTTCCAACCCGTCACCCGACATTGTCAGACTCAGCCCATGATTTCAACTCAACCTTTGACAGCTTGGTCTTGACTCCCGTCGTATGAATGAGCACATTGCACCGGCCGCACCTGACTTGTGCTCCACTCATCACCGTCTCAGGCTCCATACGTGTCAAATTTGAACACCCGTTGGTGCAGCTTCCACGAAGCGAATCCGCCTTTAAGCTCTTGAACATGCGGGTGGCAAGCGCCGCAGATAGCCAGGTTGCCTCCGCGAAGAGCGACGTTATCTCTTCTTCGCCAATGTCGGCGAACAGGTGCTCGCCTCCATGAAGCCAGGCCTCAACCATGAAGTCGTGCATTGTGGTGTCGCAAGTCGGCAGAGGTCTGGCTTCCGTCAAACCACGAATACCTTCGACCATGACCTTTCCATCCTTGTACGACGCAGAAAGACAGCTCTTGAATTTCGCCAGCGCGATCCCCTTGAGGACCAGGACCTCGTACTTGTCGGCGATGGTGTAGACGCGTGCATGAAGGCCGAGCGGTGAAGTCTCCGGCTCCGCAGGAGTATTGTCGTAGTCGAAAGTGTAGAAGAACTTGACCATGTGCTCCACCATGCTGGGATCATCTTCCTTCAGGTCGATTCTGCGCAGCTGCGTTTCTTTGAACATGCCACTGCATGCCTTTTCGAAAAACTTCGAGTGAGGAGCGATGAAGCAGCGATGGACCTTGAACTCTCTGCCCTCGCAAGCGATGGTGAAGTCAGAGAACTGTTCGTCATTGAAGTAGCTTTGTCATGATTAGCGAGGTCATGGGTGAGCGTGGGCGTAAGTGAGGCGTCTCACCTCTGGGCCGCAGAGACGAGCTTATCTCTGGCTTGGAAAGCCGCCATTCCGATGATGATGTTTGTCGCGAAGGGTGTGGTCTTTCGGCGGACCTTCAGCGACCACAAAGAGGCGGTGCGCAAAAGCGAAGAAATTGATGTCGAGGATGTTTTGCTTTGTGATGTCGAGGTTCAGGTTCAACTAAGCACGAGCGCACGTGGTTCGACTTTGTTTGCTCTTCACTTAGGATGTCTTGGCCTCACTTCGCATTACTTCGCCTGTCACGTGGTTTCTCTACGGTGTGGTGGATTGGAGTTGGCTCGATCCCCTAATTTATAGTATCTTTGAGACTTACAAAAACCAGTGAGAGAGTCAGCTGGCAAGTATTCCACTCTCATCGGCACTGTATGATTAGATTGATTCGCGCTTCTAAGATAGTACCCATCCAGACCTGCAAAAGCCAGAGGGAGAGTTGGTTAGTAAATGTGTCACTCTCAGTGGCACTGTGTTGTGAAGACAATTCGCAATCCTTGGGTACTTCCTTCAAGAATTACACAAACCTGAGAGACTCGTTCAACGGATTTGTCGCTCTCTCAACGGCACTGCATTGTTAAGACGATCCGAAATCTGAGGGTACTGCCATCGGGATTTACGAAAACCAGTAGAGACGGTCGATCAAACAAATATGCCGCTCCCGACGGCACTCCAAGGCTGAGATGATTCGAAGTCCTAAGACAGCACGTGAGAGATGATGCGATGATGGTTCACCTCACTTCAAAATCCAACCTCACCTCATAAAAGTAGTACAAATGCGGAAAGTAACCGTTCAATCGTTACAACAGCGCTACGTGTAAAAATCTATCATTCTCGCAAATCAGCAAATTGGTATAAAGCCCAGACCCCATCATACAACCCAGCTCCGGTCCCAGAGGATATCAACACGACCGTTCGCCCTGTCATGCCCATTTCAAAACGAGAAAAGAAAAGAAAACGTCTCCATCCTGAACATTACACCATTATTTTACCCAACTCATGCAGTAATTTTTGTTTTTCTTGTTCCATCTACCACGCTTTCTGTCGTCTTGCTCAGAAATTCCTCGATGCAGGAACATTTCTTGGTGTCTCGGTCATGGGGAGAGCGCTGTTGTAGCTCGAAGTCTCGCCGTACTGTGTGTGTCCACCGGCTGTGTAAACAGGACCGCCCATGTTGTTTCCAGCAGCCTGTGTGTTCATCGCCATCTCGTCGTCGTCGGCGCGGATGGGAGGGCCAAAGCGGTCCTCCTTGTTGCGGGTGCGAGTCGCGGGCAAAAAATCGATGATGAACGACCAGACGTAGAAGATGTAGATCAGCGAGACGATCCATTCGAGGATGGCGGCCTTGTTAACTTCGCTGCCGCGCTCCAGGACACCGAATGCGATGGCGAGTCCGCCTTCGACGAAAATGAAAGTGAGCTTGATCCAGAAGCTGGCGCGCAGAATGCGGTGTTCGCGGAAGTGCATGCCGAGGCGCTGGTATTCGGCGCAGATGAAGACTGCGGAGATGATGTAGCCGCCGATGAAGACTGCCAGCATCGCTTGGTGGACGTTCGGGTAGCGTCTGGTGTCGAAAATGGTCAAGAAAATCAAGCCAAAGCCGCCGATGATAGCGAAAGCAGTAGCGAAGCCAGAGAGGATCTTCTCGGTGATGTTGTAGTTCTTGGTCAGGCGACCCTTGTGTCGTAGCCAGCGCTCCAGCGCAAATGTCAAGTTGAACAAAACGATCATGGTGCAGGATCCAGCAATGAAAAGAGGTTTGCCCCATCCTGAGGCGCCTATTGTCGAGATGTAGGCTATACGCTGGCCCTGATTGCTCCAAGGATAGTGAGGAGAACCCTTCGCCGTCCACACGCCGAGCATGGCAAGGAGAGTACCTGTGGGAAGATCGTTAGGATTTGTTTGTTGTTCATCTTCACTAGAGAAACATACCAAGCCAGATGCATCCCGCGACAAGCGGGATGAACCAATATGAGAGACCAAACATCCTCCTACGCGTGAGAGGAAGTGTTTCGGTGTTGTTTGTTTATGCGCTCGTCGCAAGGATCGACAAACGTCCAGAATGGCAGGAATCAAGCAAAATCCCAGTCGAAAGAGCAGGCGGCGATGGTGAGAGTAACAACCAGGTGTAGCAGCGCGTCAAAACAGAGAGAAACCCAAGGGCATGAGACCAGTCTAGAGTGACCAGGCCAGGCGGTTGGCGTCATTAATCATTGGCAATTTCTGTGCTGAGCAATGCTACGTCACGTCTCCAGGTTAGCTTGTGCACTTGGGTGGTCCGGCAACAGGCGGATCCTCGACCATGCTTACACTAGCCCGCAAGCCACATTACCGCGATCGCCAAAAGGGTTCGTGAGGGTGACGTCCGTCCTTGGTAAAAGCATGTCAGTTATGCATCGCTGACTACTTGCCGCGTTTGCATATCAGCAGAGTCTTCATCATTGTGAATCAACGCAGGCGTGAAGTCCCATCCGAGCCGTGTCGATCGTGAGGCTCTGTCAGCGTGGCGACGATGGTGGCGCTTCGCTTGTTCGCTTGTGTGTGTGCCTTGCTTGCCGTGCCGTGCGCCCCGTTGAGATCGACGGTTTCGCCAATTTGCTTGAATTCGATTTCACTTAATCTCGGGGTACATCTGCGGCACGTGCTTCCATTCTTGATTCGTTGAGGGAGGATATAACAATCATGTTTCTACAATCCGCGAAGACAATCCGCGAAGCGCCTGTCGCGAAGTCTCTCGACGGTAACATATGAGTGGATCGGCTTGGATTCGTTCTCAAAAATCTCTAAGCGCCTGTCACAAAGTCTCCTGATGGTAACATGGAGTTGAATCGACTCGAATGCATTTCTACCACTCTCGGAGGTATCAAAGAGTCAAATCGATTCGAAATCCAAAGGTAGCATGTATAGAACTCATGCAGAAGCGTTACTTACCAGGTACACCTCTCTCAATGGTCCTCCAGGAATGAACCAAGTCGGAGACCTCGGGTGATACCACGGCGCCTTGAAAGAGTGGAAAATGACATTACAACCATTGTATCTCATGCAATAACTCATGCTTACAGTAGCACTTTCACATGCCACTCTACGAACGCTCACGATCATCAAACCGAATTCGTAACCGCTAGCCACCAGGCTCATCACTTCTTTCCAAACCCAAGGAACTTCTTCATCTTGGCCTCCAAATCACCGCCACCTTTACCCTTACCACCGCCCTCTTTCTTCGCAGGCTCCGCCTTCTGCGAAGAGCTACCTTCAGCCTGAGGAACCGCACGGAACGACGAGAGGTCCACATTCAACTCCTGGGCGTGACTGCGGTACTCATCCTTCAACGCAGGAGCCTGTCTGGCGTCCGCGGAAGCTTCCTGCGACCACACGAAAGTGACGAGCACCTTGCCTCTGAAGCCGAAATCGCGCACGAGACGTTTACTAGAGCTATCGGGGAGGGTTTGGTGACCTTTGTTGCCGACGAATCTGAGCTCGAAGGCCTCTGTTGAGTGAGTGAGGGTTTCGCGGACTTTTCTGTAGACGTCTGCGCTCGTCTCTGAGGCGTTGATTGTGGTTTCGATCATGCTCTGGTCTGGGTAGCGGACGCGAACGGTGACGTCTTTTACGGTGGCGAGTGCAGCTTGGCGTTGAGCTTCTTGCTCTGCCAGCTCCTTGTCTGAGAGGAGGCGGGTGTTGCGGCCTGATCGCTCAAGCGCGGCCTGGTGTGCTTTTGCGTGGGCGATGCTGGGTTCGAACGTCATTGGGTCGTCCGGCTCGAGAGCAGCAGCGGGCGTGTCGTTGGAAGGTGCACGGTAGACAGCAACGCCGTTGTACAAATTTTGCTCGGGCGCTGGTGTAGGCTCCGGTGCTTGAGGCTCTGTTACTGAGGAAGACGCGATCACGTCGTCTTCCACAATCGGTGCAACTGGTCCGTCAGATGTCATCTCCACATCATCGTCGTTAGGTTTTGGTCCAGCAGCTCCGTCCATAGGCACGCCTGCATTCTCAGCACTGGCATCTGGGACGCTCGACATGCTCCCAACACCAGCAGCATGAGCGCCTTGTGCTTGCTGAGTCGCACTCGTGCCGCTTGCCTCAGATGGGGTGTCCACCGATTTGAAGTAACCTGAAATCTCCGCCATAGCCTCCTCGAGTGGCTGTCCGCTGTTCTTGAAGTTCAATCTCATGAGCATGCTGCCGCCGTTGATGCCAAGCTGTGCCAATGTCTTTTGTAGATCCGTGAAAGTCTCGATCGTTCTGCTCATCACGTTGATTGAAGGTTGCTCGTACAGTAATCGTCCAGCGCCAGAACCGTCAGAAGGAACTGCTCGTTGAGTCAGGTTTAATTTCCTCTGAGGCTGTCCTGCAACACCCTCCTCGAATTTCCGTAGAACCAACCACAACGATGTGTTGCTTGGGAATTTGTCGGTTAATCTCCCTCCGCCCTCGACATCCGGCAACTGTAATGCGACGGAAACAACCCCAGTCGATCGACTAGCTTGTACGAGTTGTAGTTTTGCTCCAGCCGATAGTCCAGAGAGTCGGAAAGGTTGCGATAAATCAACGGCTTTGTTGTTCGTAGTCTTCAACGCGTACGCTTCTGGGTTGAGCTTCTTCGCGCGACATGCCTCCTCGAGGACCTCCCTCAGCACCTTGCCAGGTGTGACCTTGATCTGTGTCCTCCTCGCGGCCGAGTCAACGACAAATACTGAAGCAGACATTGCTCAGTCGTCGTATAGTGCCTGTCTCTCTGCTGCCTGTGCGTCTGCTGCCTCTCTCTCCCTTGCTAGCTGCTCTTGATATGCTGCGAGCACCCGCTGAGCTCGTTCCCTGCGTTCGGCTCTTCTTCGCACGCGCTCTTGGTCGGCTAGTTGTCGCGTGGCTTCTTGTGAGGTGCCGCGTAGAAAAGCGATGATCCGTTTACCGTGGGCGAATATTCGTGGGGCGACGTAGAGATAGCTCAAGGCAACGACGAGTATACGTTCGGATCGGGTCAACGCCAGGCCTGTGAGATTGTGGTCAGGCATGGAGTTCGGAGGGTCGTGTACGTGAAGATATGTAGCGGGTCGGCCTACTGTGGGGTGACAAGTGAATGGTGCACCAATTTATTGGTTGTTGTTGTGAATAATCAAGCTGCTTCGTTGTGTTTCTCGATGGTCCGTCAGCTCACTGACGGCTTGTTGGTGGCGCATGCGCGCTCAAGTCTCCCCGCTGGCTTCTTGTCCGATGACGGGAGAAACACCCCACTAATCAACCAACTTGACTTCATTACCTTGTGAAAGTGGATCGCCATCAAAACTCCAGAACAGATTCCTCCAGGAACATACACATAGACTCAGCCTACTCAGGACTCGCATCAACCGACAACAAAGGGCCCACCCCTCACCACCCCGCCAACATGTCTCAAACAATCAACATCGACTCGCCCTCGCACTTCACCACCATCCTCAACTCCAACCGCATCGTAGTCGTAGACTTCTACGCCGACTGGTGCGGCCCCTGCAAAGCCATCGCGCCCATCTACGAGCAACTCTCCTCCCAGCTCTCCCGCCCGGGCACCCTCGCCTTCACCAAAGTAAACACCGACTCGCAGAAGCAGATCGCACAGACATACAACATCACGGCCATGCCGACCTTCATGGTCTTCAAGTCCGGCCGCGAGAGCAAGCGGATCAAGGGCGCGGACGTGAAAGCACTGGACGCGGCGGTCAAGCAGCTGGCGCAGGAAGCGAGCAGCGCGCCGTCGGACGGCGGCGACCCTTTCATCACGGGCGGCGGCACTTCGAAGAACTGGATCGGCGCGAGCTTGCCCAGGGGATACGAAGATGTGACTGAGGCCGTGGACCAGCTTAACTTGGACTTCCTGAACCTGGACAGCGAGTTTGGCGGCGCGAGGACGATTTTCGAAACCACCAAGCCCAGTTCGCTGGGAGCAAAGGGCAAGAGTGCGGAGGGCAAGAAGGATTGGATTGAGAGTGACACGGACGCTCAGATGATGCTGTTCATGCCCTTCCAGAGCACCATGAAGCTTCACACCTTGCAGATTACGTCGCTGCCTACCAAGGACGAGGACGGCGAGATGACGACGAGCCGCCCCACCGCTCTGCAGCTCTACACCAACCGCTCGCACACTCTGGGCTTCGACGAGGCAGACGACGAGCCCGCTACTCAGAAGATCGAGCTCAGCGAAGACAAATGGGACGCTACAACTGGAACTGCGAATGTCGAGCTACGATTTGTTAAGTTCCAGAACATCTCAAGCTTAGTCATCTTCGTTGTCGATGGCGATGGAGAGACCGACAAGACGAGGATTGACAGGATCCGTCTTATTGGTGACACTGGCGAGAAGAAGGCAATGGGCAAGCTTGAGAAGTTTGGTGAAGAGCAGGGCGAGTAAGGGATTCACGACACTGAAGGCATTGTAGGTGGCAACTGTTCGAAGACAAAATTACCTGGTCTGGGCTGCAAGAAGAGTGCGGTTCAAACATTGACGATAAATTACACGTAGAAACTCACAAAAGAGCATATTGCATGAAAGCCTGAACCAGGTTCGTATTGCTCGGTCATATTGACGCCTTGTTGTTGCCTCGTATAAATTCCTCTCGAGAGTGTTGACTGATTTGCTGGCTTCCTTCACTGGATACCACTCGATGCGCAGAGTGGATGTCCAGTTCCCGGTCAATTCATTCGTCCGATTGTAGGCCTTGGCGAGAAGGGAGGTATCTTGTGTTGCTGGAAGAGCGGCCTGGGTGTCGTGACGAGACTCGGGTATACTTGGGAGAGAGTTGCAAATGCAGAAGTGCAAGAAAGCAATTGAGAAAAGCATTGAAAAGAGGAACGAGATTCGTTTCGAAAGAAGCGTGCAATTTCCCCTGCTGCTGTCTCAAAGTATCAAAACGCTCAGTAGGGCATGTTCATTTCCGCTGTATCAAAAGGCTCCCCGCGGTCGTCCGTGGACTGGGCCCGCTGTAGGAAAGTGCCGTTGCCATTGACGCCGGGTACATGTAGCAGGTTCCACCCCGGTTGCACACCTCTCCCATATTGGTCATCAAACGAAAAATGCAAACGCTTAGTGGCCGGCACGCTTGCTCTCGGCGATGACGCGGGTCATCTCGTCGACCTTTCTCTTGCCACGGCCGAAGGTGCCGAGCCTCTTCTTGGCGAGCTTGCGCGCGCGCTTGTCCTTGGAGTTGCGGAGGAGTTCGATGACGCGACGCTCGTAGGGGGCGAGGCTGTGGATGCTAGGTTAGTAGAGTCCTGGTGGTGGTGGTGTTGTTCGGTCCCAGCTGGCTCGAGGCCAAGCGGTGGTGGTGGGGAAAGGCGTACCCAGAAACCTCCTTGACAATGTCCCTCACGAAAGCAGTGCGCTTGCTGAGGTGGCCCTTGGTGCGCGAAACACGGGGCTTCGACTGGCGAGGGGTGACCTTCTGTATACACGCAAGCCTGGTCAGCCTGTGTCCTTGATTCTCCATGTGTCCCGCATCCTCCCATCTCGGTTTCTCTTTCATCCTCCTCCATTCGTGTGCGGCGGTAGATTTCGGGGTGGACGTACGTGACCCTTGTTAAGGCCGATGGCAATGCCGGACTTCTGCTTGACTTCCTGGGGCATCGTGGCGGTCGTCGTTGGTCGATGTCGTCGATGGAAGTGCGGTCGTCAAATCGAACTTTCGCAATCTTCACCACCAAAGCCCGGCTGCGCGAGGACCGCGGTGCGGAGCAATTTTGGGTGGGCTTGGCGATTGCTGCCTGAGGCGTCAAATTTCAGACTTCACTTGTACGAATTCGCATTTTCGATGGTCATTCTTTACATACGGTAAATAGTGGATGTTGTCTTGGGAAAAGATAATCATTGAAGATATTTGACGTCGTACTCGTTGGATTCCTCTGATCACAGAACAAAAATGGTTGGAAGCCTTGTCTAAAATGACACAAGGGCAGATGCTTGCAACTGATGCAACAAACCTTCCATCAAATATCTTCAATCGCGATTCACTTCGTCTGAAGGTAGTGGTCGAGATGCCTACATTCAATCAACTGAAGACGACGTCGTGATAATTTGCAACAGAGTATCCCTATCCGCTTACCACAGTATTCACTCTGAAGTGATCGACGATAGCTTTAAAACACGCAAAGGTAGGCTTCTACGAATCAATCACGAGAACTGTCTCAGCGGTATGAAAGATAGAGGAGTAGTGGCAAACAAGAGACCCAGCAAGAACATAATGGACAGACAGCAGATCCGCGCGACTCCCAAACCTCGAAGCCACGCCAGACCCACCACAAGAAAGCCATTCATTCGCGGTTTATATATACCCATCATAACCCATGTTCATCACAGTTAACCCTTTCTTTCATTCGCCTCTTTCTTTCTTTCGTCTCGGTTTATAAACACATGCACATGCCATTCGTTAAAAGAAAAAACGCCGATACCAGTTATGACCCCAATCAATCCATCCATGCCTTCATCGATCCCTCAATCCATCCATCATCCTTACTTCAACCTCAATCATCACCTACCTCCTAGGCGCACTCCTCCTCCCACCCCTCCGACTCTCATAAGCCACAATATCATCCTCGTCCTCCTCCTGCACCGGCGCCGGCGTCCGCCTCTCCTTCCTCTTCCGCACCCGCCGATTGAAACTAATCTGACTCGCACTATCGTCGGGCGCCAGACTAGCCATATCATCCGGCATGCCATCGTCGTCCTCGTCCTCGAAGTTCGTGAAACCGCTAGCCGGAGTGCCCAGCCTGACGCCGGGGTCCATGTTGCCACGCCTCATCTGGGCCTGCATGGATAGACCCGCGTTGCGCTCGCGCACCATCTGGCGCACGAGCTCGGCGCGGCCGTGCAGGAGCTCGAAGGCGTCTTCCAGCCGCTCCATGTCGGTGTAGAGATTGCGCTCGATTTCGCTGAGGACGGCGATCTCGGTGTCTTCGTCGAGTTGGACGGGGGCAGGGGAGGTGAGGCCCATTCCCATCAGACCGGGTGTAGAGCCGCGGGAGGGTGGGATGTTGCTTCGTTGGCCGGCGGCACTGTCTGGTGACATGACGTTGCGGAGTGGTGAGAAGGGAGTGGTACCGCGGGAGGGTGGCATGCCGCTCATGCCGCTGAAGGGCGTTCCGTTGCGGCTTAGTGGTGTTCCTGCTTGGTTGCGAGACGGACCGCGGGACATGGAGGCTCCGTACTGCGAAGCTGAGGGAGGGAACGAGGAGTTCTCTGCGCCAGACCAGAGGAAGCCGTCAAAGCGGCCGGAGATGAGAATCTCCCATTCTTGCTCGTTCACCTCGGCCAAGGTGGCAAGCATGCCGTGGAGCTCTTGGTTGTGAAGCAGGTACATTGCACACTCGCAATCTCTCGGTGGACGCTCCAAGCGGTAGAGTCTGTGAAGCGCGCGTCGTGCTCGTTTCAAAGCGGTAGAAGGGGTAGAAGGTCGTTCAGCGGGTGTCGGCGCTCGGGAATTGGATATCGTGGTTTGTCCGTGCATGAGGGCAATAAACACGTTTCGATGCTGCGTATCAAGTTTCGTCATCATAGCAAACATAAGGGTATCTTCGTCTGCCTCTTCGGGTGGGCCCGAGGGCAGTTCAGGCTGCTGCGAAAGCCAGCTTTGCACAGCCAATTTGGTCTTTTGGTTTTGTCGTTTGTAGTGGTCGCGGTATTCGTCAGGAACGTCAATGTCAATCTTCTGCATAGGTGCCTCGGCGGCGCCAGATATGCCCAGCCCTCCATCATCAGGCTCAATCGCGAATGGAGGCCATGGCGGTAGCTCACGGCGGCCGGAGACAAACTCGAGGATCTCACCCCAGCTCACGCCGGAGTCTTCTTCATCGGACAGGTATGGCTGCGGAACAGCTCTGCATGTCACGCAATCGCATCGCACTCCAGAAATGTCGCGAGCAAAGATTTGCGACAGCTTGTCCAGTAAGCGGCGCGCGACTGAACGGTAACCTGTAGCAACAGCAACCGAACCATTTCGACGCATGACGTGGAGGAAGTCATCCAAACGCTTATACAGTGGCGAGAAGACTTTTTGATATTCCTCCAGGGGTGCTGCCTGGTACATCGCAGGCGACTGATACGTAGCATACTGCTGCGGCTTGGCTGGCTCGCCGACCAACTTTTTAGAAATCATGTAGGGCAGTCCACCGTTCTTGAGTAGATAGTCCACTCGCGGTACTTGCGTGGGTGCTGTCATTGGTGGTGGAGGTGGTGGCGGAGGCATGCCTGCGTATCCCGTGGGTGTCCTTCCAGACTCCATCGATTGTACAGATCCGTAGCCGCTGCCAACCTCAATGATCGGTGTGTGCCGACTTGAACCGTAATGAGGGTCTTCGTAGATGGGAGTCCTGGGTTGCGATTCAGACATTGAAGGCGGCGAGGTCCTAATCGGCACAATGTTCGGCGTTCTCGCAGCTTTGCGATCCGGTGCAATAGAAGTGGCGTCCGAGTCTTCTGTCGCTTCTGTGTTCTGAGTGACGGTAGAGGCGGGTTGTGAGCCTGTAGAGACTGTCCGACGGTAACTGCTAGTAGGCGTAGACTTTCTCTCACTCTCGTCAGGGAATGCACCCGGCATGCTCGAGACCTCGCTTTCCTGGAAACGAGCCTCTCTCCGTAAGCTCGCACCCGACTTTGCATCCTTCAATACATTCGCTTTCAAGTCACTGTCAGCCCTCTTTCTTCCAGCATGCGAATCTGTTTTTGCTCTGTCCGCAGCGTTCTTCGTGCTGGATCCACTTCCTGGACGTCTGACATCGGGCTCCTCGGCAGTCAAAGGTGGACTGGGCGGTGTGCGACTGTTGGTCGGTTCAGAGCGTCTCCTCTTCTCACTTTCAGCGTCCAGGTCCGTGGCCTCGGATACGTGAGATTTGCTGACATCTTCCTTGCTGTGGACAGCCTCACGACTGTGCTGTTTGCTGAAGTTCGGATAAGAAGTCCTGGATCTCGCCTCGGAGTCGTTGGTGCTCCGCCTGTCCATCTCGGGGACCGTCATCTTGACCCTCCTCGAGCCTCGTTCCGAGTGTGTTGAAGACTTGAGTGAATCCGTGCTTTTGTTCTCTTTTGCGTGGTCTCTGTCTCGTTCCTTGTCCCGCTCCTTGTGACGCTCCGCACGTTCTCGCTCTTTGCTCGCCGTCCTGCGTTTGACTTTCTTGCCGCTGCTCGTGGTGGAAGAGGGTGATTTGTGGGAAGAGCGGTGTTTGTCGCGGGAAACGGTGCTGTCACGCTCGCGCTCTCGCTCGCGTTCGCGGTCACGGTCGTATTCCTTCCGTCGTCGCCGGGGCTCGTCGTCGTCGCGAGACGGGGCCATGTTGCCGTCGTCGGTTGGTGTTGGCACCGGCAGCGGCAGGGCGGTGTCTCGCAGGTCAGGGTAGTTGGGCATAGGCATAGGATCGCAACCGGGCCGCTCTTGGAGAGCAAGCGCCTGTGCTGTGGCTGGTGGCCAGCGAATGGAGACTGGTGCCCCGCTGGCTAGTGGCTGCGATGTATTCCTCGTCTGTTCCAGGCAGAGCGAACGAATCACGTGTCTGGGAGGTGCAGCAGAACGATAACGTAGCAGGCTAGGTGCATAATGTATTGGGTACGAAGGTACGTGTTCATATACTTGTATACCTGCTTGCTTATGTCGTGCGGCACAGTGGTGAAGCTCGTGGCGTTTGTGACTCCAGCGCTTCTGAGAGCTCGGTTGGCGCTTTGGGCAGCAACTCCGACCGGGGTCCCACTTCCTCTCAGTATTCACATGCCAGTTCCGTAATCGTTGTCTTGTTTGCCAAGCGGTGAGACGAATTTCTGGTTATAGTACCATCAAAAGCTTACCGCTTGTAACACAGTCGGAAATTTCGTTCGGTGAGCTTCTACCTAGTCGACTGAAACATCGAGCGATCGAGTAAACATGGCAGACTTAAGATTCCACATCAATTTCACCAAGGGGAAAGTCACATGGAAGCCAGTGCAAGAATGATTTAGATACGGCTCTGTTGATTGTCTACATTGATGCTCAATGCGTCAGGTCTTTAGCAATCAGATTGCTATGCTCTGTAGCCGTGGAACCCCAAGACTTCACAAACTAGCAATCAACTGCTCAAGCCCCTCCTTGTCAAGCTCCTTGACCCCCAAAAGCTCATTGTCGTTCTTCCCACTCCACTCGTTGCCATACTCCTGATTGTTGCCGAAAACGCTAACAACAATGAACCCAAACATAGCCGACCCAACCTCACCCTTCTCCAGCTGCCCGTGAGAGTCCTCAAGCAGCTGCGTGATCGACGCGTCCTGGCGCTCAACCTTCACGCCCGGCTTCACCTTCTCCGCAATCTCAACCAACTCGTTCTGCGAAACCGCAGTGCTCTGAACATACACAGCGCGGTTCTTCGTCTCCTCGGGATGCTTCAACACGCCCACAACAGCTTTGCCGATGTCGCTCAGAAGAGTCGTGCTGTGCTTGTCATCTCCTCCATCGAAGACGCGTGTGGGCCTGCCTTTGAGGTTGATTGAGATGCCGACTTGCATTCCCCAGTCGAGGAACAGTCCAGTGACGATCAGCGTGTAACTAATCTCGCCAGCCTTCTGCTTGAGGTACTCCTGCGTAATGCCCTTGCCCTTGAAGACAGGCAGCGCAGCCGTCTTCGCGTTTCCGGAGATGTTGGAGCCGAATTCGGAGGGGATGAAGCGCTTGACTCCGGCGGCGATGGCGGCGTCGATGAGGGCTGGTTGGGCCTCGTGTTGCGGGATAGTGGAGATGAAGACGTCTTGGTTCTTGAGGGCGTTGATCAGGGAGTCTTGGGAGCTGTAGTCGACTTTGACTGTTTTGGCTGCGGAGGGGAGGTTGGATGTTTTGCCGCTTTGGGAGAGGATTGTGACGTTGAAACCGGCGTCGACGAGGGATTGAACGATGGCTGGGCCTAGGTTGCCGGTGGCTCCGGCGATGGCGATGTTTTGGTAGGACATGTTTTCGTTGATTGTTGTTGCGAAGACTGGATTTTGGATTTTTCGATGGAGGGAAGTGATTGTTGGACTGGACTGGAATGGATTGGTAGTGATGAGGTTTGGTGAACGATTCCGTGAGCATATATAATATATCGATTACTCCTGGGCGGGCGTGAGGTTGGATATCATGACAAAGATGATGGTCTTACATCCGGAGCGGATTATGAATCTGGGGCGGCTCGATTCCGCCCTGGCATTGGCAATCAACATTGATGGCGAGATACCTTTGCATTATGGTGCCAGATTTCCTGCGGATAAGCCCCGCTCGATCTTGTCAGCATTGAAGACGCGTTGCCAGTATTGCAGTAGAGATGCAAGGGTCGACTGACTGCCGATGCTGATGCCGGTCTTACAAGCCATCTGACGAAACGACCCGACATGTTCGTGAGATCGGTCAATTGGTCAACCAGCTAGTCAGCCAATCATGCGTAATCACACCGGAGATGATGGATGTACATTATCACCGCGAGATGCCAAGCTCTGCGAGTATACTCTCAGTATGCTGGCCAACACTAGGGACAGCATCCATTCGAGCCTTCACGCCATCCTCGCCAGTCCCCGGCGGCAACAGCGCCGGAATACGACCTGCAGGCGTGTCGACCTCAGTCCATCGGTTACGAGCACGCAACTGCGGATGGTTCCAGACTCCTTGCATATCGTTGACCGCGGCATTGGCGATCGCAGCATGGTCCAGCTTCTCGATGACCTCTGCAGCACTCAACTTGGAGAACACGGCATCGATCTCCTTCTTCAAGTCGTCACGGTTGGCGACTCGTGCGGAGTTGGTAGAGAATCGAGGATCCGAAGCAAAGTCACCGTTGCCTAGGACCTTCTGGCAGAAGTTGGCGAATTCGCGCTCGTTCTGGATACCGAACATGACCGTTCCTTCGCCGCACTCGAACGGGCCATATGGGTAGATTGTAGCATGTGCTGCGCCACTCAGCTTTGCAGGAGGGGCGTTGTCGTAGGTGTAGTACAATGGGAAGCCCATCCATTCGGCCATACTTTCCAGCATGGAGATGTCGATCTTACTTCCAAGACCGGTCTTACCACGCTGCATGATGGCAGCGAGGATGTTGGTATAAGCGTACATCCCTGCCGAGATATCTGCGATCGAGATACCGACTTTCGCTGGTGCTGACGGCGAACCGGTGGTGGACAGCATGCCAGCTTCACTTTGGATCAGGAGATCGTAAGCCTTCTTGTCGCGGTAAGGACCGTCCTGTCCGTAGCCTGAGATGTCGCACACGATCAAAGATGGGAGCTTTTCCTGTAGTTTCTCATAGGAGAGACCGAGACGGTCGGAGGCTCCTGGTGCTAGATTTTGGACTAAGACGTCGGTCTTTTCGAGTAGTTTCATCAGAACAGCGAGGTCCTCTGGGGATTTGAGGTCGAGTGCCAGGCTCTCTTTTGATCGGTTAGTCCAAATGAAGTGCGAAGCCATGCCTTTGACGCGTGTATCGTAGGCTCGTGCGAAGTCTCCTACGCCGGGTCTTTCAATCTTGATCACGCGAGCACCAAGGTCTGCCAGTTGTCTTGTGCAGAATGGTGCTGCAATGGCTTGCTCCAGACTGACGACTGTGATTCCCTCCAATGGTAGGGGCTGTTTAGAAGTCGGCTTTTGCGTGGCGGCTGATGCGAGTCTGGTCGATGGCGTTGATGACATGGGGCGGGTCGACTGCATGTTATGTTGCCAGGAAGATGCTACTGTTGCGACTCCGGGTCTTGTATGAATATGAGTTCGTAATGGCGAGGCATGTTTGGCAGCGGCTAGGACTAGGCCAGGAAGACGGTTTCTCGTCAACATGTTCCCTGCCATGGCTGTGTGAGTACAGAAGTAGTATGTTTTCTAGTTAGCCTGGCGTGAGTGTTTTCACGTGGATGATGTCGGTAGTCTCCATCGTCGTCTCCCCCTTCAACCTGCTTTATACAGGGCCGGGATATCACGGGAATAAGGCACCTCGGCGAGCCCACCCATTGTTAGCCGCAGGGAGCCAGCTGCTCGGCGTCTGTCGCCGAAGGTCATCTCTTGCCTGCCAGTACTGCTATTACCGGGTATACTGCTCGGTTACTCTGACTGTTTCGGCGTCTTGGCCGGTGTCTTGCCTACCTGGTGATTGTTGTCATGTCAGTTAGCAGGACCATAGCAGAGGTACAGGACTCCACGTCCGGTATATCGACCACCCACCCAGTTCCCCACGGCACTAATATTGATGTGTGCTTGGATGCGGGCGGGTGAGGCGCTGAGAGCAAAGCTTGTGGAGGCCGCTAGAGATCCTTCGCCAGCACGAGTACTCTGCCACAAATTGCTACCACCGGGACACGTGCATATCCAGTAACACCAGAACTACCAACATACACTATCTCTCGTCTGTATTATTATCACCAATACACACAACACATGATCCCGCTGCGAAGAAGAGGAAGGCAGCTGGATTCATGGCCGCCGCGGTGACGACGTCCTCGCACTTCCAGCGGGCCCTCTTCGCCAACCCCGACCCTCGAGCTGCCAACCACTCCCTCCTCCCACACGCCATCTGGACATCGCGCATCATGTACTCGGCACAGGCTCTCGCTTTCCCTCTGGCCTTTTGGTTCAAGCCAGCGTGCCTCTTCTTCGCTCTGGTCTGGCTTATCATCCGCGCCTACCAGGTGCTGAACAAGCCATTGGAGGAGCTTGCGTCCTTACTGGGCTTCGACATACCATTTACACCTATCATTGATCTGGCCGGCGTCAAGGCGGATGGCGCTGTTATACACTGGTCGCTCCCGGAGAAGCAAAAGCAGAGGAACACCTTAAAGTACGAGATACACCTCAACGGGACTGTAATCGACACCGTCTCTCTGCAAGAGTCGGCGGTCATTATTACAGGTCTTCACCCGAACTCTTTCTATGTCGTGCGCGTGGCTCTTGTCAACAGCCTGGACTTCAGCTCCAAGAGCGCGCCCATTCGATTACGCACCAAGCAAGCCAGTTCTGGAGACTTTTATCGGCTCGCAGTCGAAGGCCACGACACCGATGACTCCCCTCATGAATCTTTGCCGCAAGTCAAACCGTACCGCGGACTGAAGGACTTCACTCCTGCCTCGCCCGATGCTACAGCACCGCCAATGGCCCGTGAAAGTAGCACCAGTGGACTTCACAAGCGCAGCATCACCGGACGACGCCCATCACCTGTAGCACTAGGCCTAGAGACGAGACAAGAAGGGCTTGCGGATCCCTCGGAGGCGCCGGAAGGGGTGGAGACGATCCAACAACTAACGCAGAAGCTCGACAACATTAGGCATGAAACGAACGAAGCAGATAGGATTGCAAAGGAGGACGAGGAAGAGGAGCTGCGCCAGAAAGAGGAACTATTGAAAGAGCGCGACGAGTTGCGGGAACAGGCTGGTGAGAAGGACAAGGCGAATCGTAACCTGAAGCGCGAGATCAACGCTTTGGAGCGACAAAATACTGCAGCACAGAATGAGAGGTCAAAGAACGAGCGCTTGCTGCAACAGAAGATCCAAGAGCGACAGAAGCTGAAGGAGGACACCATTCGTTGGGAGCAGGAAGCTGTTCAATTGAGGGCTGAAGCAGAGCGGATCAAGCAGCAAAAGGCCGATTACCTTGAGGAAGTCGCACGTGAGCGAGAAACTCTTCGCCAGCAACAATTGCAAGAATCTGCCGAAGTGAGAACGCTCGACGAGGAGATCCGACTGAAAGCCGTGGAAATCAAGAAACTAGATCGAGCGGCGAAGAACAGTTCACCGAATGGCGTAGAGCCCGAGAAAAGCCTGGTTCAACAGCTCCAGCAAGATGCAGAGGAAGAGCGTGCCTCGCAAATGCGCCGTTACGACCTACAACATCAGTACGCAGCGGCGGTTCAGAATCTGCAGAGGACCAAGGACTTGCACGCCACTCAGGTGCGATTCTTGGATGCTGTGCGCGCAGAAAGGAGACGAGCAGACGAGGCTGCTGCTGCGTCCGCCGCGAGGGAATACCCAAGCCCAGCTCCGGCAGAACGTGGGATCAGGAGAGGCGACAGCCAACGCAGCCGCCATACCAACAACGATAGCCCGCGCATGACTACTTTCCCAGCGGTCACATCTTCACCGTTTGGCAGTGGCCTGACTTCGACTGCTACTCCGTTCCTCAACATCCAGAATGGCATGACCATCGCTCGGCCTTCTGAGTCTTTGACGATGAGTGAAGAGGAGAAGGACCGTCTGACTGGCGGGGCGCCGATGAGCCCGAGCGCAGGCCATGAGCTAATCCCTGCTGATTTATTCTCCAACGATGACCCCAGATCTCCAACAGAGGATGTGATGCCGTTGGCAGGCCTAGGTGCTCTGCCTGGTCTCGGAGGTATCAGCCTCCCAGGGCTAGGCACCCAACCAGGCCATCAAGACCTCAATCCCGGACCTTCGTCGCCAGCATCGCCACCTAGCAGGGCTCCAAGCCTCTTTGCCTCGCCTCAGGTCTCTCAGAACAATCTGCCAACATCGCCAGACAACTACATGGATTCCGATCGTCGCTCAATCCATTCAACTCGATCGAACCGAGCCATATCAAGTGCAAACGCTGGCAGCAGATTCAGCAGTATGTTTGGCATCAAACCTCGACTCAAGAACTCTTCGATGGATGAGAGCGTGGCCGGACCGGCTCTTGGCAAGGTTCAATCTCAGTCCATGCCGCGGCAAGATCACGGTATCCCGGGTCTCGACTCTGCTTCTAGAAGGCGTAACAGCTCCATATCTGGACCGATGTTTGGAGATGTCTTGGGCAAGGACGGGACTGCAGACGCCGAAGGTGGCGCGGAGATGGCTTACAACGAGCCAGCTTCCCAACCTCGCAGGCGGCAGTTCACTCTCAACCCGTTCAGCAAGGACAAAGGGCCGGATGGTTGGCCATCGAACTTCACGTTAGGACGCCGCCCCGCCTCACCTCGTCCAGGATCAACCCATTCGTCTGAATTCCCTCGTCCGAGCTTCGACAGTAGTCGCTGGGGAGCTGACGCGTGGCCATCCAACGATGCTTCGAGCGGCGCTCGCGGTAGTCCACTGTCTTTCGGTGGTTGGAATGCACCACTCGGCGGCCAGCAGTCGCGCATATTCGGCTCTCGGCACCCATCTAGAAGACCTTCAGTCCAACATGGCAACTCAGGTCCACCCGAAGACATCATGGAAGACGAAGACTCCGACGCCTTAGATGCCGAGAGGAAGCCTCACCTTGCTCCAATCGGCACCAAGCCGCCTCCAGGTTCTAAGCAACCCGAGCAGCGTGTCGAAGACCCTGCACTAAACCCCAACGCCAAAGACTTCAAGAGCTTCTTCAAAAACTCCATCAAGCTGAGCAGCAAAGACAAAGACAAGCTCAAACAAGAACTCGAAGCCTCCGGCTCCCAGACCCCCAGCTCCTCCACCGTCAGCCACTTCCACGGTCTCGGCGCACACGACGACGACTCGCCCCCCGCGTCCCGCAAATCGCGCGACGCCCGTAGCATGACAACCGTCGAGTCCTCCGTCGCCGGCTCCATCCGCAACTCGATGGACCTCGCCCGCACGCCGTCCTACTCCAACGCCTCGGAGACCGCTTCCAATGCCTCGCCCATGATCGGCTCCGGCAGCTTCGGCAAAGAGTCCTTCATGGCCAAGCTCACCCGCAAGTCTAGCTCCGGCATGTTTTCCCTCCCGACTTTCAAGCGCGACAAGTCGCGTCTCGACCCGACGGCGGACGAGGACGAGGAGATCGAGGCGCTGAGTGGCAGCGCGAGTAGTTTAGGTCGTGAGAGTAAGGAGGCGCAGAGGGGGAGTCGCTCTTGGGGCAATGCTTTGAAGTTGGGGAAGAAGAAGGGTGGTGGTGAGACGCCGAGTGTTAGTGGGCTTAGTGTTACTAGTGGCGCGGACGAGGAGGAGGTTAGGGAGCGTTGAAGTGTTGATGTTGACGCTCGCTGCTCGTTGTACATGGTCTTTGGGGTATATAACATATACATAATCACATTATTAGAACTCCACTTCGCTTGGAGCGTTCATCACAAACAACCGCGCTAGATCGCCAATCTTTCTTCCATCAAACACCGCTGGAGGCCTTGACCCGTCTCTCAAGCACCGTCGCCGGCCACCCATCATCATCAACATCCCCCAACCGCTCAAAGCCTTGCTTCTCATAGTACCTACACAACGTCGTCAGCAAATCACTCCCTATATCAAGGGTCCTTCAGCAAGCCAAAACTCACCTCACCAAAACTCCTCCATTCCCATTCCAACCGTCCAGCACCAACCGACTAATCTCCAACGACCGAGCAACTTCGTCCGCATGAGCTAGTAGGATCTGACCCGACCCTTTGCTGAACGAACCCACCCTTCGATCCGTGACTATGTACCTCACATAAACGAAAGGATCCCCCCCATCCTGTTCAGGAATCACAGGCCTAGTATACTCCGAGCTGTGGCCTTCGAGGACCATTGCTGCTATGGGCAGACGACACAAACCCCCATCCCCATCCCCATTCTGTGGAGTCACCAACTCTCGGATTTCGTCTGGCAGGTTTCCAAGATCGGCTTCGGCTTCGAGGATCGAGACTTGGAGCCAGTTTGGGCCCCAAGTTTGGGGTTTCTCGCTTCGCAGGATGAGGTTTTTGTACTTTTCCTGCGAGGCTGGGTTGGATGCGATGGAGGCTGTGCCCCATTGGTCGCTGCTGCCTATGCTGGCAAGGTGGTGGAGTTGAGAGTCGGTGAATGAGAGGATACGGGCGCCGTCTTGGTGGTGGGAGGAGGCGGGGCGGATGTGGTGTTTCATTTTGGAGGGCGGTTCCTGCAGGTGTTCTTTATGGCGTGGCCTGGAAATTAGATTGAAGAGGATTGGCCTGGGTAATGTCGGGGTTTTCTTTTCGTTTTCTTTTTCTACCGAGTCTATGATGTGTTTTTCCTTAGTCGATGGATGAGCCATTGTGTGAGGTCTTTGGTTTTGGACTTGCAAACCCAACACTAACCCTAATTACTACTACGATCGATATATCGATATCTTTTGCGAGTGGACGTGTACAGTCATACAGACCTGTGTTGAGTGATATCAGTCGTGCTGGCATTACACTATCAACTCTATGAAGAAGAGGTTGAGATGTGCTACAAGAATGGTCGGCTTTACCGAGTGGAACTGACATCCTCAGCATCCACCTTGCGATGTTTGCAAAGGACCGACACATATACAAGCATCTACGCACAATGTACCATCATCCCAAAAACAAACCTCCTTAGCCTAGTGGTTAATACGATCAAGAAAGGCCACCAGATCCCACTTATCAACTCACTAACACCCACCTCTTCAGAGCGGGCGATGCATATATCCACCTCTGGCCTGGATATGTCGGAGACCCCTGACAGCTGGGCTCACCCGGAAACCGCCAACAGGAGTACACCTTTAACGCCGGAAGGACCGCCACCTCCTCAAAACTCTCACTTCCGATACCTCATGACATCGGAAGGCTGACAGCAGAAGACGATATTGCACCCGCCCAGTGGGCGGAGTTGAATAACGGCATGGTGCTCGCGGGGGACGCCTCCTTGGTGCAGTGTGAACCACTCATCAAGTCTCAAGGGAGGTGGGTCTTCTCCTGATCTCCGATGTGAATCTTGATCTGGTGGCTTTCTTGATGTTTCTATTTTTTGCTTTCTGCTGTGAAAGCTCATGGCCGACATTGCAAATATCAAGATTTGACCTAAACATGTATCAGCAAGTTCATCGCCTCCACCATCATCACAGAAACAAAACCCTCTTAGCCCAGTGGTTACCACGCCAGCAATCAAGCAAGCAAGAAAAAGCCCGCCAGGCCATGTCTCACCTTCTGCAACCAACCAACCAACCCTACTAACACCCGCCTCCCTTCCCAGAGCGAGGAAAAGCGTCTCATCCGCTTCCGACCCAGCAAGCCGTTTGCTCCAGCCGGGCTGCAACATGACACACCCGACAACAAGGAGTACACCTTCATTCCCAAGAAGGACCGCCGCCTCCTCAAACGCAACACACTTTCGATGATTCTAGGCAATCGGAAGACTCACAGCACAAGACGAAACACGCTCCGGTACAGTAAATCCGGCAGGGCGGAAATTTCGGAATCTCAGGAGCGCTGCAGAGCCCTCGCGGGAGATGTCACTGTAGTCAAACAGGGCCCCCCATGATTATGGTCTGGGACCATGTCTGATGCACAGGTGAGTTGTTCTTCTTCTGATGTCTTGAGAGGGCATTTGGCCTGGCGGCTTGGTGGTGATGTTTCTGTATTTTTTGATCTTCTTAACTATGAGTTCTTTTGTCAGACCGGGAGGACCTGAACATACATTAGCAGATTGCAGTACAGACCGTCATCATAAGAAAAGTAGCCAGGGCCTAGTAGTCAGCCCACACACAGCTGGAAAGTCAACAAGACTCAGCTTGCAACTCAGCCTCACCTGAACAGCCAGGCTGCACCACATCCGTGCAAAAGAAGTACCCTCTCACCGAAAGAAGGGCCGCCACACCCTCAAACGCAAGTGCTTCCGTACACACCAACGGGATGACAGCAAAAGACAGCCCGTCTGGCGGTAGCATGATGGCAGAGAGAGAGAGAGAGGGTGTGTTGGAATGAGAGCGATCGGGGCGGAATCCCACGTTGGTACGACAGGGACCACGTCTGCGGGTAAGTACTTCTGATTCCCTTGAAGATCCTCGGCTGGTGGAGTCTCGTGCGAAGACTTGTTTCTTCCATGCTTTTTTGCCATCTGCTTTGATTCCCATCCACGCCACCCTGACGTCTCCTGGTCGACCGTCAGGCTCGCAGATCTGCTCCTCAACATCGTTGCAGGCGGCAAGGGTATGTTTGGGTTAGAGAACGGCCCACGATCCTGGCAAGCTGGTACGTCTTGGGTGTCATACAGAGTAGTCGGACGTGTCGACTTGCAAGCAAAGAGTCAGAGGTACATACAGCCGCGTCTGGGATGCACGTCAAACCCATCGGTACCGAACCGACGATCTGCTCTCGTACCGTCGTCGTATGCACATGCGTTTAAGCCATGTGGAGGAAGCTCACACGTTTCTTGACATGTAGACAGCATGTGGCAGTAGCGCGAAGACGCTTGAGCAGGAGTCCTGTTCGATCCGAGAAGTGTGATTGACCGAAGCCATTCTCGTCCCGTCTCTCCCCGGGCCGATGGTGCAGCATGTTATTGGGACCAACGACGCATGCTGTCAAACAAGCAAGCGTTCGCCGTTCGTTCGTTGATGCACCGATCCGAGCCAGAATACGTTGGCAGACCCGAGAATGCGGAAATCCGCCTTGGCGGGGATAGAGGCACGACGATAAACGTGGGTCGTCGGATTTCTGGTGTGCGAGCTGAGAATACCTCAGTATGTAAGTGGTGTTATGGTGGGGAGATGGGAAGATGGAAAGACGAATGGTTTTGCCCTCAAGTCCATGCACACTTGGCGGGCGGCGGCAAGCTCATTCCGGCCGGTGCTCGACCACTTGGACTTCCCCATCGATTTATATACTGTAACCTTGCCTATAACCCATGAACTCTGTTCCCTTCCAACTCGACCACATGCGTCCTTCGTTTGCACACTCCCCAGCAACCCAAGCATGGCAAGTTGCAGCAAGACAGCTCCACCCCGACCGGCTCGCGGCTTCCATCTGTGACAGCCTTGTCCATCTAGCATCATGCCGGCACCCGTCTCTGGCGCGCCAGCATCCCAACGTGACCGTCGCGCCACCCCTGCAGAAGCCAACATGATACATCAGGACTTCTGCCTGCCTGCTATAGCAGCGCACGGCAGGCTTACGATACACGTGAGACCTGGCCTAGCTCTTGCAGATTCCGTTGCGTGACAATGTGGGTGTGCCCAGAACGTGGGAAAACGGGAAACTCGAGCTCGGGGAGCGAGCCAGACCTCTTTCGAATCGTTGGACACTTATAGTCATATATTACTCGGCATTTATGGGATCCAAGATGTTGGGTCTGTGATGTTTGGCTAAGCAATCTTTTTACTTGTATAAGGATACCGATCAAGGCCGATCCTGCCAATCTGCGAGTGTATTCGCCTCATCTCCATCGACATCGCAATTTCAATCAATCGGGACGAGGCCACGACTGTCGCCTTGTGTGTGTATTGCTGAGCCATGGCAAACATGACGGACATCTACCCCGAGGACACAGCCATCCAGATCTCTTCTATCTCAGGACACACTTCGCAAGCAGTGCTGTACGTGGTGACCGTCATCTTCACCATAGTCGCTTGCCTGGCCATTCTCGCGCGTCTCGTCGCTCGTATCTTGGTTGTGAAGCAGCCCGGGTCTGACGATGTCTTTATCTCTATTGCTGGGTTACTTTCGATCGCTTTCTGCATCACCACATACAAGCAGACCGAGTTTGGCATGGTAAGTGGATGGATTGCAGAACCGCGTGAGGCGACTCGCCCAGGTAACTGACTTCCAACAGGGCAAGCATATCTGGGAGTTCCCGAGAAACGAATACGAGATCATCGCCATGTGGTTCTGGTCGTCTGTCTGGATCTACTACGCCGCTCTCGGCTTCACCAAGCTCTCCATCCTCTTGCAATATTTGAGGATCTTCCCGCAGGTCAATTTTCGCAGAGCTTGCTACGGCTTGATTGTGATCATCGTCGCTTGGAGCTTCTGGGCGACTTTCAGCGCTCTCGTCATGTGCATCCCGATCAAAGTCTTCTGGACAGCTGAGGATTTCTTCAATGACCCGAGGTGTTTGCCTCGCTTGGAAGTCTGGTGAGTTTGAGCGATGAGATTCCGCCTGTGCAGTTCTAGAGACTAACGCGACCAGGTATGCCAACGCCGCAATCAACATCGTTACCGACTGCGCGACTGCTCTTCTCCCGATGGGTGTGATCAATAGCCTCGACATGCCGAAGCGTCAGAAGAAGCTGCTTCTTGGAGTTTTCGGGATTGGTCTCTTGTGAGTTTCCCCGTGAGACACGTTAACTATACGTTCGCTAACGCCACAAAGTACATGTTTCGTCTCCGTGCTCCGCCTAGTATACATCTACCCCATGGCCGTCAACCCCGACCAAACATGGCACTCGCCCCTACTCTGCATCTGGTCCGCAGTAGAACTAAACGTCGCCATCATCTGCTCCTGCGCCCCAACACTAAGATGCCTCTTCCAACGCTTCTGGCCCAAGCTGCTCAACTCCATGGCCTCGGGCTACGGCTCAGGGAAGCGCTCCAACGGCTCCGACTCCGCCGCCACAGCCGTCAACACAGACACAAACATGTCAAGCTCTCAAGCGTCTTACTACAAGCCCGGCAACATGTCCCAAATCGAGGCCGGCCATGTCAGCAAGCAGCCGAAAAGCCGCTTGCAAGCTTTCCGCCACAGTTTGTCCAAGCCCTTTGGTGAAAAGGGGAAAGGGTCGGAGAGCTATTACGAACTCGACAACAAGCCACATTCGAAATCGCAGCACGGCAGTCTGTTGGATGGGAAGATGTCGTCGCATATGAACAGGGATATTGAGGTGGAGGTTTCTGTTGAGCAGACGTCGGATGCTAATTCGGCTGATTTCAGCAAGCCGTCTGAGTGGAGGCCTTGTTAGAGGCGTTGTTTTTATTTTGATGGATTTCCGTCTGGAAAGGTCCCGGCATTTTCTCTGTATTTTATTCACCCCGTCCTTGTTCTCAAAAGTCTGATGAAAATCTTTATCTGTAATGCTGATCAATCGTCGGTTTGAAATCATCAAACAGACACCCTCAATGGTAAGCTATTGGTATGAGTGTACTGGAGAGGCTGATACCAGCATCGCGTCGCACAATCATCGATGAACAAGCCGCAGCAGCAAGGCAATCTGCATACATGTATAATCGATCCTCCCTTTGTTCTTGGGCCGCGTATGCGTCGCACAGGGGCTGCGGTCGTGCTTACACGCATGGCTTCAGCGGGATCGTCGCAGATTCGTCGTCGCAGGCTTGCAGATACATACATGTAAGCATGCGTGAAGAGCACGTGAGGTATGTCAATCTGTCGTGAAGATGAAGTCGGGGGATCCTCCTGCTATATGTAGTCATGTCCATGCCGCCGCCGCCGTTGATCGACGGATGGTGAGCGTTGGACAAGCAGGCATTATTCGGACGGTTTGTGCGATCCGATGGCCGGCAAACGGCAGTAAGCGTGCTCTCGAAATGGTAGAGAATAAGACGTGCGAGAAATGTGTGGGCAATTTTTTTGTTTGTCTTTGTTGTTCGAGTATCACCTTGGTGAATGGTGTTGTTGTCGTTGGTAAGCCGATCGATGGTCAATACCAACTTCTAAGCATGTAGCATTATCAATCCAGATCCAGACCCGAATAGATGGCATTACAATGGTCTCGATCGCCAGGCCTTTTCTCCAGCCTTCTTCCAATTAAGTTAGGCGGGGTGCGCCCACACGCCATTGCACCTCCAAGCCCAAGGCTGATGCAAGGGTTCCGAGCACACGCTTATTGTCAATATGCCCTGGTGCAGAGGTCCCTTTCACAAACATCACACTCCAACTCCTAACAATATCCATCACTTGTTATTGACATCCATATCACCCGCTGCAGGGCTCGTCACGAGTCGCCCTGCCAATTATCCACATTCACTACCTACAAATACCGCCCGGTACCTCCACCACTTTCGTCTATGGAGAGATGCCGCCGGATCGACCTCCAGGCTCCCCAGTGAGCATCCGCCGCCTACGAGATGTTCTCTTATTCGCGACCCTGCTCGTACCCTTCGCAGCCGCTCTGCAGCAGCAGCCGCACGATGCCTACCCGCCGTCCAGGCCCGTCGACCTCGACGCGGCCGCGGCCGCGACCGTCCAGAGCGCCTACGACCAGGCGGCCGCCTCGCTCAACACGCAGATGAGCGGCCAGCGAGGCTATCGCGACACCTACCCCCACAAAGCGCGGACTTCTTCGTCCAACAACCAGCGCGCCCTTGCGACTTTGTCTCCGGTCGAATCCGATTCGGCCGTTCGAGCACCTCCTGCCCACAGGTCGCCGGCATCCAGTGTCGGCCTCACCTCGCGACTCCCGGCGCGATCCCTGCAGGACTGGCAAGTCGAGGACATCATACTCCTGGCGACGGTTGATGGAAGCATCCACGCACGAGACCGGACGAATTTCGCTCCCAGATGGCAGCTTGAGTCTGACCAGCCCATGGTCGAGACTCTGTACCACCGCATGGCGAACAAGTCGGTCGACAAAGACGGATCGGACTTGGAGGATCCGCTTTGGATTGTCGAGCCGAGCCAGGATGGCAGCTTGTACATGTACGCTCCGGCCTCTGGCGTCAAGGGAATGCAGAGGCTTGGCTTTACCGTGAAAGAGCTGGCAGACATGTCTCCATACGCGACTGAGGGCTTGCCGGCCGTCGCTTATACTGCAGACAAGAAGACAACGCTGTACACGATCGATGCGGCGACCGGCAACATCATAAAGATGTTCAGTTCTGGTGGCTCGTTGACGAACAATGACAGAAGCTGTCGCCGGGTTAATCCTCTGGAGACAGTTGATGAAGAAGAATGCGAGAAAATCGGAACTCTTACACTGGGACGTACAGAATACACTATTGGTGTTCAAGACCGTAACACTGGAGACCAAATCACGACTTTACGCTACTTTGAATGGGCCCTCAACAATCGCGACCAGGACTTGTTGAGGACTTATACCAACACTCTCGACAACAAGTATGTCTACACTCGTCACGATGGGACTGTCTTCCGACCTGCTCGCAAGAACGAGAACCGTCCAGCTTCACTTCACCACAAGTTCTCGACTCCTGTCGCACGAGTTTTCGACGTGATCAGGCCGACTGAGGAACTAGGCGACGATATCTCCTTGGTCGTGTTGCCTCAGCCGGTGCCACCACGCATCAGCGAGTATATCGAGGACGAGTCGCCTCCAAGCGTCTTCGTGAACTGCACCACTGCAGGTAGCTGGTACGCCCTCAGCGACCAAAACTACCCAGAGATCACATACGAAGCTCCTTTCGCTCAGTGTTACGAGACCAAGCTGCCTGGTCTTCCTCTGGCTAAGCGTGAGATCAAGAAGTTCATTGGCGTTCATCCGCTGCACGGAATGGACGAGTCACCGAGCACGCCGTTGATTGCAGGATCTCACCATCTTGGGCTCGATGCGCCGCCCAGACAGACCATCACGGCTGATTTGGCATCACCTCATAAGATTGGTTCTGCCGCACCGAATGCCTCGTCTGTTCTGGCGTTGATCATGGTGTCGCTTTTCGTTGGGTTCCTCTCTCTCGGGTGGTATGGGCACAGGAAGGGATATTTGACCATCAAAATTCCTAGCCAGCCTCAGACGACTACGCAACCAGAGACTGTCGCGGTCACACCATCTGTAGAGGTTGCAGATGCTTTTGAGAAAACCATGGTCCGCGATGCAGAACCTGCGGAAGAGACGATCTTTGCACACACTCGAGGACGATCGTCCACTGTCACTCCACCTGCTGAAGGTGATGATGATGACGAGTTCGATAAGGTTGACTCGAAGAGCGGCACACCGACAGCAGAGGGTGCCGATTCCCTGGAGACGCCAAAGAAGAAGAAAGCTACTCGTGGTCGCCGTGGTGGCAAGAAACAAAAGGAGAAAGACGCCGCTGCCGCTGAGGCCAAAGCCAAGAAGATGGGTGTGCAAATCGCCGAGCCAACCGAGATCATTTCTGTGGCAGCTTCGGAAAGCCCTCAGGTTACTGGTCCGCTCCAGATCAATAGTTTGATCATTCACACAGACAAGGTCATTGGACAAGGCAGCTGCGGCACCTCCGTGTTCGAGGGATCATTCGAAGGCCGCGCCGTGGCTGTCAAGCGAATGCTCTCACAATACTACGAGCTTGCCTCCCAGGAAGTGTCATTTTTGCAGCAAAGTGATGATCATGAGAATGTGATCCGCTACTACTGCCAACAAAAGGACGACCACTTCTTGTACATCGCTGTCGAGCTTTGCCAGGCCAGTCTGTTTGAAGTGTGGCAGTCTGACAGGACCAGGTACGACGACAGACAGCAACAGCTCTCCGCCCTCAAGCTGGAGATCCAGAAAGACGTACCTCGCAACCTTTACCAGCTGGCGAAGGGTCTCCACCATCTGCACAAGCTTCGTATCATCCATCGCGACATCAAGCCCCAGAACATACTTGTCGCTTTCCCTAAGCGTTACGTAGACACTGGTCCACGCATGGTAATCTCCGACTTTGGCCTTGGCAAGAACCTACCAGAAAACGTCAGCACTCTCATCGATCCTACTGGCAACGCGGGTACGTCGGGTTGGAAGGCTCCCGAGCTTATCTCTCAGCCTCGCGAGAACGAAGGTAGGCACAGCCAAGGCAACTCCTTGAACGGCAGCGAGAGCGCTACAGGCGGCACCATTAGTGGCGTCAAACGCGCCGCCGACATCTTCTCGCTTGGCTGCCTCTTCTTCTGGCTCCTCACCGACGGCATCCACCCCTACGAAGACGACAACGGGTGGACGCAGCTGAGAGAGCTCAACATCAAGCGAGACAAGAAGCAACTGGACGTGCTGGAGCGCTGGTCGGACGCGTACGAGCCCATGCAACTGATAACCTCGATGCTGGCCCACCAGCCCGAACACCGCCCCACAGCCCTCCAAGTCCTGAACCACCCCTTCTTCTGGTCGCCCGAAAAGCGCCTCGCCTTCCTCTGCGACGTCAGCGACCACTTCGAGCGCGAGCCCCGCGGCACCTACGAGGACTACTACGCCGGCGACTCGCAGCACCTCACGTGGCTCGAAGCTTACGCCAACGTCGTCATCGGCCCGCAGCACAACTTCCTCGTGCGGCTGGATAGGGCTTTTGTCGACACGCTGGGGAAGCAGCGCAAGTACTCTGGCGACCGCTTGTTGGATCTTTTGAGGGCTTTGCGGAACAAGAAGAACCATTATGAGGATATGTCGGACGAGGTCAAGAGGCGCGTTGGGCCGCTCGCTGGGGGGTATTTGAATTATTGGACGGCGAGGTTCCCGAGGCTGTTGATGGCTTGTTATGATGCCATTCATGATTGTGGGGTCGAGGGGAATGATCGGTTCAAGGGGTATTTTGAGGATAGTGCGAAGGCTTAGTTTTGTTGTTGTTGTTGTGTTGTTGAAATGCGAATGCTTTCGTTGGTTCAGTCCATCGTGCGTTTTGTTCGTGTGCAAAGCCCGGCCGTGATAACTTTTTAATTGAGTCTCGGTTGAATCTACTCTTGCCTCTCGATTCTGTGTTTCAGCCAGTGAAGCAAGGATGTTCGTACCAACGTCCACATGTCAGTAATCAATTGTATATGAGTGGAATGCGAGATGAGAAGAGATGTACTGATGTATTGTCTCGGCAAACCTACCCTGATTCAGCTCGCGCCTTCCTCGCGGATAGCTTACAGCGATGAGGTAGCGACACACCTACGCAATCACCAAACCTCCGTAACATTCGACATCCATCCTCACCATCGCATCAAAACAACCTCCCCGTAACCGTTGCAGCTCATCAACTGAATCAGCACCGCATTCAATACCGCACGTCACACATCGCGCCGCGAACAACCTCTCGCCATCGAAACAACAGTTTCCAGTCAAAACACCACCTAAACCAACATGGCTAGCGACCCAGAGAGAGAGCAAGCGCTCGAGGCGTACAAGAAGACGCTTCTTGACTCAAGAGAATGGGAAGCAAAACTCAAGGCACTGCGGTTAGACATCAAGGGACTGCAGCACGAGTTCGATGTATCAGAGGACAACATCAAGGCGCTTCAGAGTGTGGGACAAATCATTGGCGAGGTGTTGAAGCAGCTGGATGAGGAGAGATGTGAGTTGCATGAGCACTGAGATACAAGTTGGATTACTGGGTTTCATACTGACATCTGACAGTCATTGTAAAGGCGTCATCGGGACCGCGCTATGTCGTCGGCTGCCGCTCAAAGGTCGACAAGGCGAAGCTGAAGCAGGGCACAAGAGTCGCGCTCGACATGACCACCCTCACAATCATGCGCATGCTGCCGCGCGAGGTTGATCCGATGGTGTACAATATGTCGTTGGAGGATCCTGGACAGGTCTCGTTCGGTGGCATTGGTGGATTGAACGATCAGATCAGAGAACTGCGCGAGGTCATCGAGCTGCCGCTGAAGAACCCCGAGCTGTTCTTGCGTGTGGGTATCAAGCCCCCGAAGGGTGTGCTGCTCTACGGACCTCCCGGTACTGGAAAGACGCTGCTCGCACGAGCCGTCGCAAGCGGCCTCGAGACCAACTTCCTCAAGGGTAAGGCTCCATATACGAGTGTCAATCCTGCAAAGATGCTAACATTTCACAGTTGTCTCCTCCGCCATTGTCGACAAGTACATCGGAGAGTCCGCACGTCTCATCCGCGAGATGTTCGGATACGCAAAGGAACACGAGCCCTGCATCATCTTCATGGACGAAATCGACGCCATCGGTGGTCGTCGTTTCTCCGAGGGAACATCCGCCGATCGCGAAATTCAACGAACACTCATGGAACTCCTCAACCAGCTCGACGGCTTCGACTACCTCGGAAAGACCAAGATTATCATGGCAACCAACAGACCCGACACGCTCGACCCTGCCCTGCTCAGAGCCGGTCGTCTGGACAGGAAGATCGAAATTCCGCTGCCCAACGAGGCAGGTAGATTGGAGGTGCTGAAGATCCACGCGGCGAGTGTGCAAAAGGAGGGCGAGATCGACTTCGAGTCTGTAGTGAAGATGAGCGACGGCCTCAACGGTGCCGATTTGAGGAACGTGGTCACCGAGGCGGGTCTCTTCGCCATCAAGGACTACAGGGACGCGGTGAACCAGGACGACTTCAACAAGGCGGTGCGAAAGGTTGCGGAGAGCAAGAAGCTCGAGGGCAAACTTGGTAAGTGGATGCGATGTGTCTTTCTCGGTTCTACGGGGCCTTTGCTAACCAAAGTGATATCGCAGAATACGAGAAGCTCTAAGCGGTATGAACCCAGGCGAGACATGATGGTCGACATTCGCAGGAGTGCTGCTATAGATGTGCGAGAGTATAAATGTACCATAACAGCGAGCGTTAGCTTAATCACGAAACAAGCGTTCAGCGAAGCCATGTCACTTCCAGCGAGGATTGCTCAAGCTTGACTCTGCACAGTGACCTTATCAGGTTCTCAGGTCGTGGCCATTATGAATTTCCAAGCCATGCTGTAGACCTAATTACGAAGAACAACCGCCCTTCCATCGTCTTCATCGTCAACAAGATCTTCCTGCACCCCACGCTCTCTCCCATCGCGATGAAGTCTTTTCCACCCAAACTGAGCAACCCCGTCTCTCCTCGCAAGAGCATAAACAGCCCCAAACAAAACCACCTCGACCCCCAAAGTCAAAGCAACACTCAATCCAAGCTGACTCAACCTCCTCGCTACAATCCCAACACTCTCCCTCCCGGCTCTCCCCGTAATGAAACTCCAAAGTCCAGGCATCGTCACGCCCATCATCTGATTACTACTACCGGTCCCGCCTCCCCTCGCAAGCGGCATCCCGCTCGAAACGTAGAAATCGGCTACTTTCCGCATCGCCGCACTCTCAACGGGTAGCATGAGTAGTCGCAGCAGGAACATGTCCGTCCTCATCCCTAGCCAGGTCGCTGGTAGGCGGGCTAAGGCCGTGCTGCGGTGGGTCACAACCTGGACATCTGCATCCATATCGGAAGGATCTTGAGGCACGAGGATCTGAGCATCTGTCTCCCAGCCGTGCGTCGCCCCAGGCATCTGTTGTTCATGAACGTCCCAGCCGACTGCTCGGAGGAAACGCTGGCGGATCGCCCGTGTTTGGCGCAGGATTGCTGCGAAAGGGTCGTAGGGTGAGGGTGGTGGATTTGGCCAGTGGGAGCGCGCGGTGGTGTCGTGTTCGCTTACGCTGGGGAGGCGGAAAGAGGTCATGTCGCTGAAGGCTGGGGCGGGGGGGCTGGGATCGCGGGTTAGGAGGTTGTAGGCTAGGAGGTGTGGGGCGGCGGAGGTGGCGAGGAAGGTGCTTATTGAGGTAACTGGGGCTGAGGTTGTGAAAGTCGACCGAAAGAGAGATGGGAGGTGCGTTGTGAGGAGTGGGCGCCACGGGGTTGTCGGCGGTGCTATTGAGAGCTGGCGGGCGAGGGCGTAGGTTTCGAGCGGGAGGAGGACGATGTCTAGGAGGACGTAGAGGACGTCCATGAGTAAGGTCAAGGACTTGATCAGGCGTTTTGCCGTTTTGCGGCGGAGGTTGGAGGCTACGATTAGGTTTTGCAGGTAGCCGATTGTTTCCTCGGCGAGGAGCGCGGAGATTTGCCAGAGGACTTTGTGCAGGATCGCGAGGCCTGTTCCTGGGAGCAGGCCTAGGAGGAGACCTCGACAGCCATTTCCGAGTATTTGGCTTGCTTCTAGGCTTAGGATTTGCGTGAATGATAGGTCTGGCGGATAGATGCCGATTTGGATTCTTCGGACTAGAGCTGTCGGCCACCACAGGACGAACCAGGATATTACGTCTAGGCCGGCACTCCATTCGTTTCCGCGGTTGTCTTCGAGGATCAGGAGGTGCTCTCGAGCAGCACGTCTGAGGCTTGTGTCGAGTTGCATTTGGGCATCGGCGGAGTCTTTGCGTTCGACTACGCCGACCAGGGCTAGGACTTCGTTGGATGCATGGCGGAGTTTTGCGTTTTGGGCTTCTGTTGCTGGGTCTGTTGGACGGCCTTTGGAGTCGTATTGTTGGGTTGAGACTCTGGTACTGTTGACGCTCTCTCGTGGTGACTCGGTGTTGGCCTGGTTGGTGGTTGCGGGTCCGGATTGAAATGGAGATCGTCCTAAAGCCAGTCGTTCGAGGTACTGTTGGCGACCCATTTTAGATCCGAGAGAAGGTTTCTTCTATGCTATGCAATAGTCCTTTCCTGATCTTATATACTCGGCCGTCCAACCTCGGTGGAACTAGCAATAGCTATTGAAGTAAGCATCTTGTATATGTATCGGATTTGGTGGTGTAATTATCAGCATACTGGATTGAGTGTAAGCTGTAAGTATACACACATGTAACTCAGAAGAAGGTAAAATGAAATAATGTCATGTGTATCAATACCTAGGTGAGTGTAGATCTGAGGTCAGAACAAGGGAAGTGAAGGCAAATAGGTGCACAGCCAATGAGCGTGAAGCGGGTCTAGCCGAATCCTGGGGATCCTTCTGCAGCGTAGAGAAATTTATCTCGAATCTCTAAACAGCGCAAGCTGCCTCGCCGCATTAAATCTCACCACAAACTATGTCGTCCTTCTTCACCCTGCCCGCCTCGCAGAAGAAGCGCAAGCGGCCCGAGGCCCCTGGAAATGCTCCAGACAAATCAGCAAAGCCCGCGCGGCGGAAGCAAACTCGCGACGAGTCCATCTCGGGAAGCGACATTTCAGACGACGATGCGCCAGACGACGACTTCTCGGGCTCCGAGTCGGAGGACGAGGAACTGAAGAATGAGGACCCGGCGGCAAAGAGGATTCGACTGGCGGAGCAATATCTGGCAAACACACAAAAGGAGGTGCTAGAACTCGGAGGCTTCGATGCCGCCGAAGTCGACCAGGAACTTTTGCGAGGTCGCATGGGCGAAAGGCTGAAGGAAGATACGGCAGAGGGCAAGGGAAAGCTTTACCGGTTCATCGCCGACGACTTCGACTGGACTGGAGCACAGCACGACCAATTCAAGACCGACACCAAGGGCGTCAATGGAGTAGCTATCGCCGGCCGCTTCGTATATACCGTCACATCCGACCGCGCTCTGGTGAAGTGGGAACTGCCAGATCTTGACACCCCGTCAGAAGAAGGCAAGAACACAAAGAAGACATCAAGAAAACCGAGAAAAGTAGCGTTCACACGCGGTAGCAAGTTTGCCGCGGAACACCACCAAAAGGACATATTATGCGTTGCTGCATCACAGGACGGCAAGTTCGTTGCTACTGGCGGCAAGGACAACCGACTCATCATCTGGGACGCCAACACTCTAAAACCTTTGAGGATCTTCAGCGGTCAACTTCGCGACAATGGACACAGAGACAGCGTTATATCACTCGTCTTCCGGAGAGGCACCAACCAACTATTCAGCGCAAGTAAAGACAGGACAGTCAAAATCTGGAGCTTGGACGAACTAGCGTACATCGAGACCCTCTTCGGACACCAGGACGAGGTTCTGGATGTCAGTGCTTTGGCGAATGAGACCTGCGTCACGGTTGGCGCGCGTGACAGGACCGCACGTTTCTGGAAAGTGGTGGAGGAGAGTCAGCTTGTGTTCCGCGGTGGTGGACCTGATCGCAAACCGAAACGTGGAGGCGAAGACGATGGCATGAAGGCACATTACGAAGGTTCCATGGAGCGTGTCGCATGCATAGACGACGAGACGTTCGTCACAGGTGCCGACAACGGCTCCCTATCTCTCTGGAGCATCCACAAGAAAAAGCCTGTATTCACTCACCCTCTGGCGCACGGCCTCGAACCTCCGGTCCCAATCGAGCAACGCAGCGCAGAGATCGACCCTACACAATCGATGGATGCCGAAGGCCCAATGATCCTCGACCCTCAACCCCGTTGGATCACCGCACTCAAAGCCATTCCCTTCTCGGATGTCTTTGTCACAGGAAGCTGGGACGGCCACGTAAGGGCATGGCGAATCTCGTCAGACAAGCGCCGCATAGAGCCCCTCGGCCCTCTCGCAACACCAGAACTCGACGTGTCCGCCGCTCTCGAAGACGCAGGCATCTCATCGACAAGCTTGAGCACCGACGCGATGCAGGCCATCACGAACGGCGCTCAGTCGTCCGGCCTGGTCAGGGGTGTGGTCAACGATCTGGATGTGATGGACAAGGACGAGCGCGGCAGGACTGGCTGCTACGTCGTCGCGGCCGTCAGCAAGGAGCACAAGCTGGGACGATGGGAGAGCTTCGACGGAAAGAACTATACTGTGTTGTTCAACGTGCCTCGGAAGGCAGAGGCAAGCGCTGTCAACGCCGATGAGGATACCGACGCCGACGCCTTTGCCAGCTTCGATTGATCGGGAGGAGTTGTATAATGTATCAAAAAATCCTACTGGAGTCGCCCTCGGGTCATCTCTGCACTTCATTCAGCATACGTCCAGGCCTTCTCTCCTCGACCACCGAGGAGTCGTTATTGACAAACATAGGAATGTGGACATACCATCGGTCTTTCAGCTTCGAGCGCCGCGAGCGGAGTACTGTAGCCGTACTTCGGAACCAAAACCACATCACTACATAACGCTATCTGAGCAGTCGATGAGGCTAGCAACTGGAAGCAGCCAGCCACCCAGCCAAGTAAATCAATGCAATTGACGCTCCTCATAATTTACCGGATAATGGCATCGTTTTTCCGCCAGCCTCTCTGACTGACTTACCATCAGCCAAATAATCCATACCCTACCTGAATGTCTCTAGACGATGATAGGTCATGTGGTCCCTCGACCCACGACTCTCCACACCCATCCACTCAGTACCACCTCCCGAATAGGTTCTCACACGAACAGTAGTAACAACAGAAAAGTAGTGACGCCTACACACACCCATCGCATCGATAATATTCTCTAGCCCGTCTCCCAAAACTCCCGCTGCTGGAGGTTCGGACTACTCCGACAGATGTGGACGTCCACAGTCGCGCGCCATGCGGCTTGCAACTCTATAACCGACCTGTGACCTGACGGACGACCTAGTGTTACACGGAATGGTTCATGCCGCTTTGCTGCTGCTGCTGCTGTGTTACAGACTTGTGATGCACGGCTGCGAACGCTGTTGGTGCTACAGTTGCACGGTTGTACAGATCTAGTTGGTGGGACCTTGGGCACTTTTTTGTACTTCTGCTTTTGCACGATTTGGACAAGAGGCTTGCGGGCTGGCATCGGTTATCAATGGATGGACAAGAGGCTGGCTGGCTGACATCCGCCATCGATGGATGCAAAGCCAGTGTTGTACACTGTTCCGATGGTGGCCGAGGGAGATAAGAGGAATACGATGTTACCTCCTGCCTCTTGCTGATGTACAGTACGGGCGCAGGCGGAATCCAGAGCTACCTAACGCAGTGTGGCAGCAGTCCCTTGGCCACGGCAGTCTGTTGTTGATCGATCGACCAGGGTCGATAACAATAATCAGATGAAGACAGACAGATGGACAGACAAACCATCATGCATGATGTGAGAATGACGACTCAAACGACCACAGGTGGCAAGGGAAAACACGGGACCCGCAACAATGCTTATAGTAACACAAATCTATTCAGAATCACATCACATCAGTGATTGATGAACGCACCAGCCAGCCTTGCTTTCCAGCCCGCGATAAATCGATCAATCGACCTGGGCTTCCACATTTTGCACGCCAATGACGTCACCTGTCAGACCTTGGAACAGGGCGCGAGCATGGGGGTGATGATGCCAGAGCGGACCTGAGACCGTGGGATTTTTGACAGCCGACGTCTTCTGTGTTCGAAGGTCTCGATTCTTCGATGGCGGTCGACGATTCCGCATGTCGATCGCCTTTCACAAACCAGATGCCCAGAGGATGCGGTTTCGCACGCGAAAGTGCGCTTGTGCAGGGGCAGGTTCGTCATCCACCACTGCGGAGCGGAGCTGATGCCGAGCGCGGACCAACGCACTGAGAATCCTTGCAAGCGTGCCGGCTAGACTTTCTTCCTACCAGGCCAGGCCAGAGAGGCCAGAATCCTCTCTTTTGCGACGTGGGAAAGTGCATGAGCATGGGTGTTGTGATTGATGAGTGTTGGTCGCCACGTCGCTTGGCTGCACTGCAGCAGCAATTGAGCATGCATGCATAGTCCGAATCGACGAGCAACGGCCGATGGTCGTGTGGCGACACGAGCGCGTTTTGTTGTCAACGAAAAGCCCTCCGAAAGCGAAAAGAACATGTCGGCTTACATCTGGCTACTACTGCCGTGTGTACGAGAGCTCGCTCACATGCACTATTCCGCCCTCTTTCGCGGGCTGCCATCACACGGCAAGGCATGGCATGGCATCTGATCTCTCGTTTTTCTTCCAACCCATGACCGACGAAGGTTTCTTACTCAGACGCTGACTTCAGCCTTGAACCTTATGGTCTTGCCTTTCCGCTGTAAAGACGGCTGATAAGCCTGTTATCGCTTGCTAGACTCCCACACAGCTACCACTAAATTCACAGCCACTACCTGTCCCGCGGGTTGATGGACGAACCATCTCCGGGTGTCGGCAGACACACGTGGTGATGTACCTAATAGTGGTACCACACGTAGTCTAAATGGGGTAGGATGGCGATTTGGGCGAGGCGACTCCGAATGAGTCGAGCACAGAGGCGGAAATCCACCATCATCGTTTTCTGTTTCATGTTTTTTGTCCCCAACCCGCGTTGTGAAGAGATGCAACGTTTTGGGTGCGGTTGAACCACAGATCGGATGCAGACATCGCAGACGGACCGGCTGAGACATGGGCTTTGTTGATGGTGCCCTGTGCACCCCATGTAACTTCATCTCAACAACAAACAAATCGGACTCCGTGGATTCACTGGATTGTGATACAACTCTCCCTTTCCCTGGTGATGTCGAAAGGGGTTCCAGTCGATCGCGGAGCAGCTGTCATCGAACATGGGTCAATAATGGCCGTCGTCATGATGAAGCCGAAAGACCTCTAACAACTCCATCAATCGTCGATGGGGTAGATTTGACAGGCAGGTCCGAAGCAAGACGATGAGTTGCCAGACACTATCGATTGTTAGGGTGTAAAAGACTTGCAAGTGGCAAGCAAGATGGGAGAGGGAGACGTGGGAGAGAAGAATCGTTGCACAGCAGATGACCTGGTGAAGATCAATAGAGAGACAAAACACGCCTTTTGGACCAAACGTTGCTATCTGCACCTTTTCCGGGACATGACATGGAGGCGGAAACAGGAGCGCTCGTTACACGTCAAACCGTCGAGTAAGATGCAGAAGTCAAATTGCCCATTCGACTCCATGGTGGAGAAGTTTATTCTGACCGATGGTGGATGGAACGACGGCACGGGCAAAGGCTGTAGGAAACTCGCGTTTTGGCTAGAAAGGCTTCATCGCCGATGGCCTTGGTCGATGTGAGTTGAATCAAGGCTTCGGGGATGCCGTGTGGGATCGTCATGACTCGCCCTATGCGTGCTGATGTGTTCACTCTGACGTGTTCCTGAGGTCATGCCACGATCATCCCACGATGCGCAAAATCAATGCGATGTGGGAATGGAGGATGCAACTCTCGACTCCTCGACAAGTCGCAGGCTATGCTATTCGTGGCCCTTGTCTCCGGGTAGGGAATGCACATCTTTGCCTTTTCGTGCCAAACCCGGTACCGCATCGCATCTGCTCTGTACCCTTGTACTTGGCCCTCCCCGCCGCATCCATTCGGCATCAAGTCCGAGGCACACAACCTGGCTGCCTGCTTGCCTGCTTGCATGCCTGAGCATCGCATCGAACATCGAACATCGAACATCGACTCGACTTGACTTGCCTTGCACACGACCCGACCCACATGCAGCCGCGCGTGTGCAGCCCAGCACGCCTCTCCGGGGAGTCCGTCTGGGTTGGTGTTGTTATTATTGGCATGGCCCCAGTCTGACTGACTGACTGACCTGGCGTCATTCGTGGAAGAAAGAAGAAGACCGACGACAGCGACGGCGACGACGACGACAGCAACGACGGCAACAGCAACCACTACCAACAACAACGTTCACGTCGACATCACAAACAACCACCACATCGACCAACCGTTTACACACTATTGTCTCGTCCTTCCTGCCCCTGAATCATCCACTCTCCAAAGTAGTGTGCTTCTTCGAGCCTTCCTGGCGCCACTACTGCGGTGGAGAGCCCTTCCAAGGCCGCTATAGAGGGATTAGAGGCGTGGTTGTCGATTCCCATGCCTACCCGCAGCACCCTTCGTGCATCAAAGCTTTGTCGGTGCGCGCGTTGCTGCAGAGCGAGTGCTCTGCTACCACTACCGCCTGCCAGTAAGGTTGGTGCCACTAGACGTGATGCGGAGAAGAATGTCTCACGGCGCGCGGCCGGGCCTCCGGCAGTCATGCAATAACGGCCGTGGTGCAGGATCGGCTATGAAAAAGGCTGAGAGGCGATTCTGCGTGGCGTGGGAGCCTCGTAGGCGACCGCGAAGCAGCCCAGTTTCCGCCTGTCGCCTGTCAAAGAAATGCCATTCGATCTGGGGCTCGCCGTGCTGGCCAGTCCCGTCATCACAATCACAATAAATCATGCCCTTCTCGGCCATTCTATCGAATAATAACGTTGACCTCCCGGCACACTAGCCTGCCCGTCTGCCTCCCAATCTCCTGCATCGTCGAGATCTCAAGCAGGAGCGCATCTCCCAGTCCAATCGGCTCGATCGCAGGCGAGCGAGACCCAGGCCCCGGGCAGATCGGGACCTCGATACCATCGAAAACCCACATGCATCGATGGTTTCTGGGAATGACATCTTCGCCTCGCAAAAAGTCCCTGACGTGGCTTGAGATAGACCTTGTGCGATCTCGCACACGCGTGCGCTGTGCTCTCAATCCAGAAATCGCGTTTTATACGCGGTAGACCAGGAAACAAAACGCCCCACTACTTGTCCGACCTGGTATTCTTCGTTATGGCTGCCTCTGATTTCTACGAGACGCTTAACCGCTTGGGCCTTTCGCAATACCACGACAGCCTCGTCCAAGAGGCATTTGACTCTTGGGATGTTCTCGCTGACATCACAGAAGAAGATTTGTAGGTCGTTGATCTTGATGCTTGCCGTCACGAACCGCTCTAACGATCCATTTTCTAGGGATGCAATTGGTGTGAAATTGGGTCATCGCAGGGTGAGTGTTCGCCTAAGACTTCGACATGCGTCCTGTCTTGTACATCTACTTGTCTCCTTGGCTGTTGCTAATACCGTAATAGATACTTCAACGAGCAATCGCCGAATACCGTAACAAAAGTGCGCCAACGGCACCCGTCGTCGAGCTTCCAACCGAGCCCAAGCACAGAGCCGCCAAGTCAGATGGCTCTATCTCTATACCAATAACGACTGAGCCCCTGCCTGTAGCGATTGGAGCTTCGCATGCACCAACAGGTAGCAAACGAAAGTACAGACGTCATCCCAAGGTAAGTCGTTGCCAGAGATATTTTATTTGAAGATCGTTGCTAATGACTTCGCAGCCTGACGACAATGCCCCTGATAGACCACCATCAGCATACGTCCTCTTCTCTAACCGTACGTATACATCAGCGTTGTGCATGTCGATTATGGCTAACAGTCGATGCAGAAGTCAGAGAGCATCTAAAGGGCAAAGATCTCAGCTTCACAGAGATCGCCAAGACAGTCGGTGAGCGATGGCAGGTCCTCGCACCCGACGAGAAGGCGACATACGAAAGCAGAAGCCAGGCGATGAAGGATCACTACTATGCCCAGCTGGCTGAGTATAAGAAAACGCAAGAGTACTTGCAGTACCAAGACTACCTTGTCGACTTCAAGGCAAAGCACGAACATGGCAGTAAGTCAAACAACCTCAACTTCTAATGAGGATCAATCAACTAACTCAACTACAGATGCCAAAAGACTCAAAGAGGACAAACCAAGTCCCAGCCGACGAAGCAGCGATGAGAGGGCTAGCAGCCCCGACATCAGGGAGAGCAGCAGTGAACAGCAGTACTACGAAAGACGCCGATCCACCTACGACTCGGCACGCATCCTCAACCCCGTTGACTGGCGCCCATCGACCCGTTCAGGCCACGCCTCGCCAGACATGGCCAACATGCAACTCGAAGCCGCCTTCTCACCTCGCCACACCAAACCCGCCACCACCTTCGCCAGCATCAACGCGCCCCCACAGCAACAAAACGTGCCCGTCCACCTGAAACCCTCTCCTTCCCTACGTTCCAACGCTCATTCCACCTCTCCTTTGCAAGACCACCCCATGGCCATCAGCACAAGCATGGCCTACGGCTACCACCCCATGCTCGCCTCGCAAAACTCCGATTCCCCACCACCATCGACAATGCCCCTGGGACGAAGACCGACTCTACCCAGCGAGAATTCAATCCCTTCCCTCCGCAGTTCCGACTCGTACGGATCGAGTTCAGTCGGCTCGCCCGTCACCAACTCCGCACCGCCAGGTTTCTCCCGCGCCGTGCCCAGCCGCCAGCTCCCTCTACCGTTCCCTTCGCGCCAGAACAGCATCAGCAACTCCCAGAGCAGTCTGCCACCAATGAAGGCTCCCGGTTCCCCAAGCCGTTTCTCGGCGCCTACTTCCGGTCTCGCCACTTTGCTTAGGGCCGGAGAGCATTTGGCTTCGACCGGCGGCGACATGCGGATAGGAACCAACTACCCCGACACGATGAACCATTCTTGAAAACCCGCCTCCTTATAGGCGTGGATTTAGCATTGTTCGGGATTCGCTCATGCGCGTTCTCCAAACAAGAATGCATGATGGCGTCCTTGGCTGATTATTCATACATTTCATTGAGTACATGGCATTGGCATATGGAGCTGTTTGATTCCACATAGGGAAAAAGATTCAAGTGTTGAATCGGGAACGGCTTTTATTTCCTTGAGTGTGAAAGCGTGATACCATTTTTTTTGATTTGTTACAAAAACGGCGGCACTACTTTTTTTTCTAGGCCGATGACATTATGGCAGAAGATGATCAAGCCTAAAGAGGACCAACAGGATAGGATATAATAGATTTTTCGTGAGCGTGGAATGTGATACATAGCGCTTTTGCTAGATAGAGAGACACATCCAAAAAGAAACACGATCGTTTTGAAACTGATACTCCATTTTTTGAAATTATTACCCCTTTTCGATTTTGTCCTGGCTGTTCAGGCTGATCATGTATATATGTTTAGGCTGTAGCTTTCAGCATCAGAATCTCCGCCATTGCTTGCGGGTTCATTCCTGCCTGTCGTTTTTGCATGATGTAGCGCTGTCGTACAGCGTGTCTTCCTCCGGCGAACGACACGACCGCTGCTGGCTTCTTCACTTCTGGTGCCTCGTCCGAAGACGAGTCTGACGATGCGTCCCGCGAGGTCTGTATCGACGTCTTGCCCTTTGCCTCCTTCCGTCTGCGCTTCTCCTCCCGGCGCTTTCGTCGCTCTTCTTTGCGGGCTCGCTTCTCTTCCTTTGCTTGTGCCTTGTCGTCGGATCCTCCAGTCTTGCCATCCTTTTTGCGCTTCTCTTTGCGCTCCTTCTTGGCAGCCCGCTCGGCGGCCTCACTTGAAGAATCCGCCGCGGCCTCACTCTTCTTGCTCTTCTTCTTGTGCTTCTTCTCCTTGACCGCCTCGCTGTCATCACTGCTCTCCGAACCTTCAGACTTGCTCTCATTCCCGTGCTTCCTCTTCTTCGAAGAACTCTCGGCCTCGGCAGGAGCATCCTCGCCCGCCTTGCGCTTTCCCTGAGTAACCTTCGCATTCCACTCAGCGAGCTTCTTCTTCTCGTCCTCCTCCATCTTATCTCCCACCAGCAAACCTCCATAAACGAAATTCATGCCTCCCCACTTCTGCGCCTGGTAGGTCTGCAGTTCCAGATCGCGCAGCGTGTCCGCCTGCTTCTGCACTTCCACCTCGCTCTTGCCGTTCAAGCGGCCGAAGATTCCAGACAGCGTAGCGAGACCGAAAGTGTCGGCATTGCTTTTGCCCTTTTGCGCTCCCAGGCCGGCGTTGTCGTCGCGCAGCACTACGCGGATGTGCGAGGCGTTGGCGGCCGTGTAGTGTTCCGAGTGGTTTGCATTTTCGGCTCCGAGGTATTGGCCGGGTTGCCAGCCGGATTTGGCGAGCAGTCTGTGGCCGTAGTTGTCTTTTGATTTCGCCCAGGCGGTGTTGTTGGGGTCTGCTGAGATCTTGTTGCGTCTGTTTGGCGGCGGGTTAGTTTCTTTCTTGCTACGTGAGTGGACTGGTGGAGAGAGGTGTACTTTTTCTGCCCGGCGAGACCCATGTTGTATGTCGTCGTCTGTGTATATTGAGATGTGGGTTACAGAGTATACTCCGAGTGTCGCTTGGATCTTTCTTGCGCCCGGCCCTGAATTCTCGAAGTCTCGGCAACTTTTACTCCGACGCTAGTCTAGATGAGTATAAAAGTTGATGCCTGAAATACAAGGCAACTGTAAACTGGCCGCGCCTTCCAAGGTTCCTTTCCACGGTTGAGTCTATTCTCACCTCACTTCTTGATTTTACTCCATCTAGCGACACTAAATCATTTGAGTTCAAGACTCCACCATTGAACTTAAAACGCAATACCAAACATGTCGTCCAAAAACGCCTACCAGGACTTGGACTCAAGCAGAGACTCGCAAGAGGACTCGCAAGAGGACTCGCAGCTGCTGGACACAACAAAGCTGGAAGAGGCCATGGCTCGTCACAAAGCCACCGTAAGCTATCCCGATACATCAAGAACAACACAGACTGACTCCGAGTAACAGGTCAGAACCCGCCGCCGAAACGTCGAAAACCGCCTCCGTCAAGCCCAGACGACAGGCTTCGCCGAACTGAGCGCTCGAGGCAAACGCGAGAGAACAGCCTTCGAAGATGACTTGTGCGGACGGTCCTAATCCTCATTACATGCCATGGCATGTGTGACACTTCTCTGCTCTGACTGACTGCTAACAGCGTTGTTGATAGAAAATCTGCCCATCGCCCGCACCTTGAGGAACTCGCTCAGCTCGTCGAGAAGAAGAAGAGGCTCGAGAGGGAGATTGAGAAGTCGATTGATGAAATGAATCGTGCTCAGAGTGCTGTTGCTCAACAGCTCGGTGCTTGCATCAGGAGTCGAGTCGATGCACTGCGCAAGTGAGGCGTTTTGTCTGTGATTTCTCTCTTTTGGCGTTGCGAGCTACAGAACTGCAAACGTCAACGAAAGTTAGAGTCGGACGTGGCAGGTTCATCAGAGTGTCTCTATAGGTTTCTTTCGATTCCTTTGTTCGGAGGCGTCATATCGTCGTCCAATCGATGTACTCCCAAGGCATGTTACAATAGGGAAGCAAACGTCCATGTTCGCATGTATGGGCTGGCAGTCCGGCAAGCAACCATCGATGCCAGGATTTGGGACTACTGTACTGCCGTGTCGAAAACAACAATAGAACGAGATCCGAGGGGATATGTGATGCTCCTTGAAAAACGGAGAATCAAACTCCCACTGCGTTCGATTTCTTTCTGATCAAACCATTTCCCCTTCCCGTCCACCAGGCCACCACAAAGACCCACGAACGGACTCTGAAGAACCATCGACGCCAGTGATGATCATCTCGAGCCATTCGGCGCGCGGAAGGTCGATCACATCATCATACCGTGCACGCATGCGATTGTATACGTAACAACACTACAGAATCATCCAACAAACCCTACGACAAGAAGTCCCGAGGCATCTCGGATGCGTACAGAAAGCGAAACCGAGCCGCCGCGGAGCGTTCGATCGAAAGATAAATGCATCGCATGCTTCACGCGAAGATCACCATCGTCAAGTTCCGCCAGCCGTTCTGACTGGCCGCCCGGCGTCGGCAAGACTGCACCCGTCACATGTATACACGTGTAGACAGAATACCTCACCGACGTGGTGGCTTGACAATCGTCGTTACCAGCGGCGGAGAGAATTCCGGAATTCTAAACATCGTATTCAAAATGATGGATCGTCTTTCCCTTTCGCGATTACGACACACTACGCTACATACTAGCTAGTCGATTGCGTGCTGACGATGGAATCTGACCGAGAGATCTCATGGGATCGATTGCGGAGACGCCGCTAGTATTTCGCGAACGATCGCATGGCACTTTGAGATGGGCACAGTTGAAAGAGTCTCGGGACGAGGCACGCGGATCGATTTTCGAGGACGTTTTTGGAGGGGTTTCAATTGAGGGTTTGACTATGCAGTACTGTACACGTTGTGTCGTTCGGGCCACATCCGCTCGGCAGACGTGGAAAGAGCGAGTTTCGTCCTAGCCGAAAGATCTGCTCGAGCAACGGCTCGGCAACAGAGGCTTTCCGTTGTGTTGTCCGACTGACCGATTCCGATGCGATCGGGCGAGGGTTTCTAGGGCTGCGTACGAGCTGCTGGAAAACATGGGTGGACGGATGGGCGAGAATTCTCGTGATGTCCTGCGCTACGAGCACCGTCGTGGGACAGGTCTTTTGGAGGTTGGTCGAAATTGACACATGCTGATGCTCTGCGTGTATCCACCCGCTGGTATCCCCCTCGGTCCCGTCTCTTTCCCTCGAGCGTTCCTATTGTCAAGATTTGACATTCATATCATGCATGGTCTTCAAGCCTGGTAAGGAGGCATCCCACTACCCTGCTGCAACGGCGCAGGCCGATGGAACATCTGCACCAAACGCTTGCCGATCGAAGGCTCCAGCTCGGTTCCATCTCTTGCAATCTTGACCTCTCTGTTTGCATTCCACGGGTTGCGCAGACCTCGAGTGCGGTAGAAGGGTAGGCGAGCGGTGGAAATCCACTCGATCTTGAACGGGACTCCCAAGTCCTGGCCGGTGCCGTTTTCGTCCGACTCTTTGGTGGGCGAAGACGCTTCCTCCTCGTCAGAAAGTTCTGCTTCCCAGAAGATGGTTCCGCGCGCTGAGTCGTCGATGATGTGGCCGCGGGGAGCGGTTTCGGTCGCGGGCGTGGGGATCGACTGCGGGCCATCGTTCGGGCTGGCGGTTTGGGGACTCTGCGTGGATCCGACGGGGACTGCTTCGCCGGTGATTGGCGAGGTCATGCGCGCGTAGCCAAAGTACTCGCCGGACTTGTTGGCGGAGAAGACGAGGTAGACGTTGTCGGCGGAGTTGAAGGCCTCGTTCAGGGTGGATTCGTTGTGGGATTGGGTAGCCCAGATGCCGTTCCGCACGCTGGCTTCGAGGTCTTGCAGTGTGAGACTCTTGACCACGAAGAACTTCTCGGGCACTCTTGTCGATGTTGCGGATTGGGATGAATTTTGTGCGCTGGTCTCGCCAGATGTGGTCGCTGGTGAGCTACCGACGATGATTGGGTCTGAAGGCTCGTCCACCTTGGTATCGTTGACCATCGATTTGGCTGCTGAGTCGGAGTCTTGAGGGGTTTTCGGGCCGCCCTCAGATGATGGCGAGGCATTGGCAGAAGTCGTTGAGCCTCTTCTTAAACGGCAGACCAGTCGAACGCCGTTGAAACGTGAATCGTGGAAGCGGTTCATCGCCGCTACACAAGCAGCTTCAGAGCGGTAGTTGACGAAAGCGCAGTTGCTCTTTGAAATGAGGAAAAGGCTTTGTATGTCTGCTGTCGCGTCTCTCGCAAAATGATCCTTCAAATCGGTAACGGTCGCAGCTGGAGGAAGGTTGCCAACCCAAAGCGCGTGACCAGATTGCTTGGGCTTGCGAGGAGGGCCACGAGGGAAAGAAGGAATAGCCACTGGCCCAGAGGATCGTCGCGCATACGGTGCTGTCGAAGAACAGTTAGTTGGTGTATGGTGCATGCCATTGTTTGAGATCGTACTCGGATCGGCGTAGCCAGCAGGTAGACCATAGCCTATGGGGAACTGCTGCGGCTGCGGAAACCTCATGTCTACAGGGGAGTAGCCTTGCTGCATCAGACCGTAGTTGTAAGTGGGTTGCGTCTGCATGGGTGATGATTGCGGTCGATTCGAGTATTGGTACTGCGTAGCTTGGTGCATTGGGTTCGGAAGTGCGTAGTGTTGCTGTTGCGGCGGCTGGATAAAGTTTCTAGGGTCGTGTGACTGTTGTCCGTACTGAGGGATGTATGGGATGGATGGACCCATCATGCCCGCTGATGGTGGCATGTTGAACTGCGCTGATGGTCGTCGGTTTTCGAATGGAGCCTGCTCCGAGCTTGGCGGCAGAGCGTTCGACATCTGGCGCATATCGAATGGGCGGGAGTTGACACCATTCATATTCTGACCGGGTATGGAGCGGAATTGACTCATATCGTCCAGCTGGGAGTGAAATGGAAGCCTGAGTGCATTAGTGCGCAAAAACTCGACACAGAGGCCCGCAATGCATACTGCTCTTTCCGGGCATCTCCAGAGCCCGCCTCAATGGGAGCATGAATGCTGCTAGACATTTGATCGCCCATAATGTAGTTTAATGCCACGTGTTGCGTGAGCGATCTGTCGATTCTCGGAGTTGGCTATGGAACTTGTCAGTATATAGTCAGTTGCCTTCCCATGTTGAACCAACATGTTTGAGCTTGGAGTACCACGGTCGGCCACGTTGTTAAAGTAGTGAGCGAGTCACGTATCAGAGGCGTGTGCGGACTGGTCGAGTGCGAAAAGTCAGGTCAGGAACACTGGTCAAGGCGGACTGAGGTAGACTGGGGTTTTGATAGAAGAGACGCCAAGAGCCGATCGAGACAAGATAGGTGCCCTCTTTGGGATATCGCGGTCGGAGAAGCTCCACGGTCGCAGTCTCATAGGACAGTGACCGCGAAGTCTACAAGGAGCGGGCTCAAGTCCTACCGCTAGGAGTGACCCCACGGCACAAACATAATCTAACGACGATGAGGGGAGATATCTCCGGTGGCGACATGTCTTGTATACAAAGAAAAGGACCTCGACGACTACCGCCGATGCCGCGTAGCCTCTCTAGCGAAATTCGAGCGAGAAAAGAATGGGAACAAGAGAAGAGTGGTGACGGCCACCGGCATAGCTGTCACCAGCAAAGGAACTACAAGGATAGAACCTAGTGCGTCGATTACCGATTGCTTCGTAGGTTCTCGGAGTGGGCTCCTTGAGAGCCGGCAGTAGTATCGCTGCTTGGGGCACAATCGTGGCACTGTAGCCGTATGAACTCGCCAGCAGACCAACGTGCCACGCTTATGCGGCTAGGCGGTCGAGAATTGCCCATGATCAGCATGCGATTGCTGTGGCGAGGAGTGGGCCACCGAGATGGGATTCAATCCTAATTATGGTCTCCTCGTCACCGTGACGACACACGTGATTCCCGGAGTGGAAGGGGTTAGTCGGGCTCATGTATAGACCGGAAACAAGAGTGTCCTTACCGTTCATCCCCAGGGCATGAAAAAAGAGCAGCGAAGAGGCGTATGCTGTCCTTTTCCGCATCGCTTGTCGCCAATGATGTCGCAACGGACGTTGGCGGATCTTCTTGGTATCATCGCAGTGAAGGATCCTGGCGCGGAGCGGTGCCACTTTGCTCCTCGCCCTGTGCGCGTCCATGCGGAGAGCAAAACCCAAAATGGCTTAAGTCGTACTAGTTGCATGGGATGTGGTTGGTCGAGACCAATCAAAATGCATCCTGTTGCATCAGATCTCGATGTTGTTCGGAGGTCGGCCCGTCGCCGACATTAACGAGAAACGAGATACCAGATCAGACCTCCTGACTCAGGTGACTTGTGGCCCTGAAAGTGGAAATGCCTAATCGGGACAGTGACCCTGCTTTCTTCAACATGCTCACAATCCCAGACTACTTGTTCGTAAATAACCATGTCTAGAAGCAAAGTCGCATTTCATTCTACGATGCCTGGATGTTAGCAGCGTAAAGAAGATATTCAGGGCTCACACGATTCGCTGTGGACTGGCAAGTTCTAGATTCGTGTAGCCAGTGGCAAATCCGTTCCAGACCTTGGGATCTGGTTTCATGCTATGTATCCTGGGCCCTGCAGTCGAATTACAGTCGGGTGCCCCCTCGGATGGCAGATTATGTGCGATGGCTTGCATTGCCGATGGTTCAGAAAAATTGACCCTTTTCTCTCGTCACCCAACAAGTGCCCAAAAGAAACGTATGCGAACGCTGGGGGCGTGTCTCACACAAGCGTTTTCCCTTGGCGCCGTTGCATCGTTGCTGGACCCGTGCCAAATCGGGCCAGACCTGCCGCTGAGCCGCACACCGCGAACCCCCCAACAACATGCGTCAAAGCTTAGTACGGAATACCGTTAGTCAGCAGCTGGAAGTAGTCGTACACCGCCGTCGAGTAGCTCCTCTCACTCCAGTGCACCAGCTTGCGCACAAACTCCGCCGCCTCGCGGTCCGACTTCTCCAGCACGAAGCGCTCCTTGAAATGCTGGATCGTCTGCGGCTTGAAGCACGGCAGGCCGGAGTCCAGCATCGTCATGACAATGTGGCTGAGTTGCTCCACATGCTGCCTTGCCGCGAGGAAAACTTTGATGCACAAGTCCTCGAACATGCGGAATGGCGCGGAGTTGGACCCACCCATTACTGCGACCATCTCGGGCGTGAGCTTGAACGGCGCCCGCTCGAATTTGACACCACCAGGCGCGATGTCGAAGCAGAAGCCGAAGTCGATGTGCAGGATGTGGCCGGCGTCGTCAAGCATGATGTTGCCGTTGTGTCGGTCCTTGAACTGCAAAAGGTACGAGATGATGGAGTACGCGGCCATGGACTTGATGAAGTTGCTCCGTGCTTCCTGGAAGCGGATGGAGTCCTCGTAGCCGTACTTGGAGATGAAGTAGTCGTACAGACCATTGACAGCCTCGCGACCGAGTATGTCTCGAGAAATGGAATTGGGCAAGACGTCGATGACACCGCAACCGGGCGCAGTGGCAGTGACGCGGTAAGGGAAGACGTATACGTCCAGTCCAGCGCTGTTGAAGATTCCACGGCATGCAGCAATCATCTGTAGCGCAAGTACATCTTGCCTGCAGTCGTCTCCCACTTTGAAGATAGCGGATTGCCAAACCTCGTATGACTTACGCTCCAGTGCCAGCTCACCCGAGCCATCTATACTCACCACCTCTTCTTCGTCCTTGCGAATTCGGAAAGTGGCCATGTACGGAGCTTTTGCGTGACTTTGAAGCGGCTTGCCGGACTTGCGATCGATGCCAATGACAACACCATCCGGATTACTCGGGAGGTAGACTCCAGGCTCGACCTCGATCTTCCGTAGCTCTTCCTCGATCTTCGCTTTCTTCTCGGGTTTCGGGCTCTTGATGAAGGGTTTCAGAGTGCCTGAGATGCCAGTCACCCTGCCGAAGAAATCGAACTCGCGCTCGTAGAAAAGCTTGTCTTCCTTTGAGAAACTGGAGACGAGGCTAGCGGTGACCTTATCAAGCGTCGGCTTGACTGGATCGGGGTCCAGAGAGTCCTCATCCTTGAAAGAGTTCGCCTTCATGTTCCAGATGATCTGGTGTGCAAAGAGCTGCGAGAACATGCCAGTCTCTACGATGTACCGCTCAACGTATCCCAGTGCATCGTAGCGCAATGCTTGCACAATTTGGGGAACATAGAAGAATGTGATATCAATCGAGTGACTTTCCAGCGCGCGCACGGCGTACTGTATAATCGACGGGTGGTTTCCATAAGCCGGCATGAAGTACGTGACTGCTGCCATGGGGTTGACTGGCGCCCAATAGAGCAAGTACTTGAGCTGTGTCTTGATGTCGTTGGGCAACGACGGACCCATCAGGAGATACAGTGCGTCCGGCTCCGAGATGGCCCTTTCGGAATCCTTCAGGATGAGCGTTCTCACCTCGCTCGCCAAAGCCTGCGATCTTGGGAAACGAGTAGTGAGCTGCACAGCAATGCTCGGGTTCTCAGCCCAGGCGACCTTGACAAAAGGCAAGAAGGTGGTGTCCCGTATAATCTGCCCTTGTGGGCCAGGGCCTGCAATGGCGCGGGCGTCGGATGCCAGAGGATTGATCCAGACATCGAGTCGCTGTGACTCGTGCGCTAACAGATACTGCAAAAGCTCTTGCCTGTTTTGAAGCGAGACCAATGCTACACTAGACGTTGACCCGATACTGGCAAGCTTCTGCAGAGCGCGTGTGACGTCCGAGAGCAGTTTGACTTCAGCCTTGAGCTGTAGTTTGTTGCTGCCGTATGACCACAACGGAGGATTGGCGAACCACGCAAGACCAGCCGATATGATGGCGTCTTTGAGGCGCCACTGTGCAGCGGGATCCAACCGAGTGCTCAGCTTGAGGAAGTCAAGAGCCAACAGCACGACGTGGAAGTGGACTTCCCGGGCTAGCGGGTGGCTTACAGTCTTCTTCATGGCCATTGCCGTGATTCGCATCAGACGTGCATACACTCGCTCGACTGACGGGGAAGTCAGACGAGAAGAGTTCAAATGGCTTGAAAGGTATTGCGTCAGGCGCAGGTGTGGCGCGATCAAGTTGTGAACGATCTGACGACGTTTGGTGATGGCCTCCCAGTTCGTCGGGGCAAACTCTTCCTTGATGTAGAAAGGATCCACGTGGCTGTTTGACGTGTTGAAGAAACCCTTGTGGAGGCGGATTGAAGCCTCCCAACCGGTAGCGACCTCGGCCAGGATGCGGGCTTCGAGGCTTGGGTTCTCTTTGGCAACACCTAGCCACATTGAGATGCCAAGCTGAATGGACTCCTTAGTGAAGAGAAGGAAAGGAATGCTGACGAGACCGCGAATCAGTGGAGCCGTGTCAACTGTCATACGGCTCAAGATCCCAGCCGCGTTACGCAATGTCTCCCTCACTGTGGAGAAAGGCACGTGTTCGTGATTTTTCAGGCGTGCCTCGAGAAGCTGAAGTGCTTTCCTGTCACTGTCTGACTCTGTGTTCAGACCCGCAGGCATCGGGCGGGAGGTGCCGTTGCGTTCGACAAGAGTCCAGTCGTCCATGTCGACCAGCTTGTTGTCAATGTGGCGATATTCTTGCCTCGTAGTGTATTGCGCAATGAAGTCCGATGCGGTGTTGATGCCAATATCACGCTGGCGCTCGAGAGAGGTCAACCTCTGGTCGGTACCAGGGATGTGAGAGCCCATCTCAACAGCGAACGACCGTCCAAGACCGATGTGGCCGTAAGCGCCATCGTCGGAGTAGTCCTCCAGGTACGCTTGGAGCAGACCCTTAGTGTCGAGGGGAGCGACATCAATTGCCTGAGATACCCAGACTCGGCACCTCTTGTGGAAGTTTGCCAAGGTCGTCTGCCGGTAGTGAACATCATCCGAAAGCTGGATCGAGACGTTGCCTTTCTCCGAAACGTATTGAGCCCTCCATTCGTACTCGTCGGTCTCAGCGTCAAGACAGCTCCTCCACATGAGAGTCAATAGTTCGAGGAGGGCGAACAGCGCAGTCTTCTGGCACAGGACCGACGGGAAAACATTGACAATTCGATCGACCGCCGACACTGCTGCCTGCTGAACCTTCAAGATGCGATGGCAGCATCCTTCGAGGAAAGTGGCAAGTTGCGCCGCAACTTGTGCTGCAGCAAAGTTTTGTTGCTTGCCAGCGACCGCCCGTTGCAGATAAATATCCACAGCATTCATTGCAATGGCAAGCATAGAAGTGCCCATGCTCGTGGTCTTGACCTTGTTCTCTAGGAAGTAGGGTAGCACAGCGGTACAGTCGCCTGCGCGAGCTCTGAGAGTTGACACGAGGACAGCAGTGTTCAGGTAGACACAGTCGGAGTAGCTGAGGCTTTTGATGTCGTTTTCGCGCGATGGTATGGCAGCAATAAGGGCCGACTTTTGGTCGATTGTCGTCTGGGCGGTCGATCCTCGGCGGAGAATCGTATTCAACTCGATACCACTTTCTGGCATGTCAACACGCTGCTCGTCCACGAGAGGCAGACTGTATTGCGCCAATATCTGCAAGTCTGGCAGATACTCTTGGGCGCTCTTGGAGTTGACAGTGAATCCGTGGGCAACGATGTTGAACCACGTATCCCGACCAAGTTGGCGCAGCTCATCCTCGCTTTCAAAGTGTGGTGTGTAGTGCAGGTCCTTCGAAACCAAGACCGCAAGCGGTCGGAACAGCTGAGCGATTGTCCTAGCCTCTAATGCAGTATCGACTTTGCCATCTCCAGCAGCATCTCCGCTACCAACGATCAGACCAAGGATTTGGAACAAGAAGGCCTCATAATGCGGCGAGTCTTTGCGAATAGCAGATGCGATACGCACGCGTGCTTCGTTCACCGCGTTGACCATCAACGTGTTGTCAGTCATGTTAGCTTGAGCCGCGACACGAGGATAGAGTCTCAGCAGCATCTTTAGCTCGTTCAGGCTACCCGTCGATCCAAGCACGGCGGTCTCGGTGATGATCTTGGCATCAACGATCGGGTTCACACGGCCAATCTTTTGCACCAGCATGGAAATTACCAGCGCAGTGATCTTTTCATCAGATCGTGCATCAGCGACAGCAACGATCGCATGGATGATTGAGCCGTAGACGACTGCAGACTCTTCTTCATCGCTGAGGTTCAAGGACAGGTTGCTGCCGAGGGCGTGGTGCGTAGAGTAGGAGCTGTTTACAAGCGTGCCGTTCGAGCTGCTATCCAGAAACGGCGAAAAACTACTCGTCTTCTCAGAAGAGCCTGCACTAAGCACATTGCCGAGTGAGTACAGAGTACTAATGACAACGTCTTGTGAGAGAAGCTTCAGTACTTGAGCAAGACACTGGCCTGCCACGATGGAAGTCTGTTGTGTCATGCTATTCTGCACAATCAGACGTGGCAGGGAACGACTGAGAGTTGTGGCGGTCGCCGGTGATGTCCTTGCAAGGATGGCCATTGACTTTAGTACAGTCTGTGCCAGCTGATCGTCGCTCATTTGCACGGGGTCCATGGTAATCGCATCCAGCCACGCCGTCAGAATATCATCGTCGGCGATATCCTCATCGATGAGGGTGCAGCACAGGAAACTACGCAGGTTGCTGGCTTTCACTTCAAGAGCCAGGCGTTGCTGCCAGGCTGAGCTGACTTGGAGGTAATCGGCGTCCGCATCGAGGAGATCCATCTCATCTACAATGAGGCCAGCAAGATCTTCAAGCATAGCGTCGCTGGAGGTCATGTCTGAACGAGCGATCAGGGTCTGCCTGTAGAGCAGCGTGTCCAGTACGTTCACGTGAGTGAGTCTCTCGTAGGGTGAGACCAGAACAAGAACGCTCTCTTCTACGAGAGCGGAGAAGGCACGTTGCAGGAGCATGGCACCAAGGGGTCTGGCCTGCGTGGCGTAGTGGCGAACCCAGCGCTTCCATTCCTTCACAGATCGATCGCTGGTGCGAACGTTGCGCACGGCGGACAGAGAGCCTTCCAGCGTGACCATGAACTTCTCGGAGAGCAAGAGGCGAGCACGTTGGATAACAAGGAATCGCTGATCTGAGTTCCACGCGCGCACATTTTTTGCAGCAGCGTCCAGGAACCCGAGTATGGATACGGCGAGCTGGATGGTGCGTAATGCATGCTCGGCATCGTGCTGCTCAGGTGAGCCATCTGGTTTTGGTTGAAGCCAAGCAACGTCTTGCGCGGTTTTACTGAGCGCCTGGATGGTCTCGCCAATGCAGCCGAAAGCACGCGGGGCGAGAGACGGATGGTTGATCGCCAACGTAAGCACAGCAGAGGTGAGGTCAAAGGCGAGGGTTTCCCATGGTGGGAAGTGCAATAAAAGTGGTGTCGACTTGATGGACTGCCGGTGGGCTTCGGGCATGTATGGAGTCAGTTGGGACAAGAGGCTCTCAGCGTCCGTTGCAGATTGTATCAACGGAGCAGCCTTGCACAAGGCAAGGAGGACCTCTAACTCGCGGATGCTCATGGGAATCGATACGGCACCGCTCGCTGCAGCCACTCCGTTCGATGCGCCTGTTCTCTTGGATCCTCCCAGTCTGCATAGCTCTTGAAAGTCCCGACTGCCATCTTGCTGGCCTGCTGTCTGCGCCGATAATGAGGCTAATTTGTCCAGAGCAGTCTGCCTGGTTTTACCGCTAGAGCTGTGAAGGAGGTCAGCGTTGTCGCCGACTGATACGTGCGCGATCGCGACGACCTCACTTACAACCTCATGATTCTTCAGAATGCCGGTGTTGGCACGGCAGCGACGAGACGATGTTGTGTGCGTCTCGGTGTCTGTACATGCAAATGTTAATGTACATGGGACATGCTGGAAGCGTGACGTACAACGATACGAGGTCCGCCCGCCAAGGCTCCAGGAACATCTCCAACCCAGCCTCCTACCTTGCACTGTCTTCTGGAGTGAACTAACTTAGATAAACAAACGACTGCCCCTCTCACTGGCCACCTTCCCTGCATCTGCAGCCTGTCACGAGCAAATGCCCCCCTAAACGACTTTACGCGACCACGTTTACACTCTTTCGCAACTTTCCAGCCGCCGACCCGACCCCTAAACCAACTTTGTGTTGCGACAGCCTTGGACTAAACCAAACAGGCACAGGCAAAGGAACAGGAAACATGTCGACCTTCGCGAGTTCATTCTGGTCGACAGACTATGCCGCTGGCCTGGGCGTGCTGTTTGGCAAGCTCCAGCAAGGCGTGCAGGAGAACTCCCAGTTCATGGCTGTAGCCCGCATGCGCGCAGAAGCAGAAGACGCATACGGCTCGAAGCTCGGCGAGATCGAAGGAGCAACTAATCGCATACCTGGTGGCTTTCAGAAGGACGATGGTGCGAGCGTCAAGAAGGTGTGCTAACGTGCTCGTTTGTGGTTTGACTTGCAAGCTAACTGGAGCAGGCCTACGAAGGTGTGCGAACAGAGATGTCCGAGGCTTCACGCAACCACCGCAAGATCGCATCCAACATCCGCGAGCTTGTAGTGAATCCTTTCAGCAGATGGTGCGACCAGCATGCCGCGCGGGTCCAGAACAGCCAGGACGATCTTCACAACCGCGTCAAGGCCCACGACCGCCAGGCCGACACCGTCCGACAGTACCGCAGCGCCTACTTCAACAAATGCAGGAGAGTTGAAGACCTGGACGAGGAGGAAAAGCTGGCTTTCCAGGATCCCATGTCCGCGGCTGCCACTGGATCTCCAAAGCTCAACCAGCAGAATGTGCCTAGTATCAAGGTTGAGGAAGAAGAGTCTGAGGAAGAGCCTGAACCGATCGACATCGGCGACGAGACATACCAGCCGGAGCAGGTGAAGAAGATTCTCGCGCACATGCTGGACAACATCAAGCTCGGCGAGACCAAGGTGCCAATTCTCGGCACCTACCAGAATGTTTCCACCGGTGCGGAAATCGTGGAGTACATTCAGAAACACATGGGCTCAACATCACTTTCTTACTCTGAGCGCATCGGTCAGGATCTGGTCAACAACGGTTTCCTACGTCTGGTTGGAAACATGGGCAACACTTTCGCAAACAGCAGCAGGATGAACTACCAATGGCGCCCCAAGGTCTTCCAGATGACGGGTATGCCTGACAAGAGATCGAAGCCCTTGAGCCGAACCTCGACAATCGCCAGCCAAGACTCGATTCCGGACAGTCCGACAATCAATGCCATGGGCGAATACTTGGGTGGATGGAACCCTCTGAACAACTCCCACCCCAACGAGACCCCAGCCGACAAACTCCGACGCGAGGCCAGGGAGGCGGACGAGCGCTACAAGGCTGCAGTCAGGAAGCTCGACGCTTTGCGCTGCAACCTGGAGGAAGCCATCATCGATCATCTTAAATTCATGGAGCGTTGCGAGATCGATCGCCTGAAGGCTATCAAGGCTGTCATCCTGGACTTCAGTGGAGCCATTAGCAATGTCATCCCGAGCTTGCAGAGCACCGTGGACAACATGATGCTGTACCAGGAGACTGTTCAGCCGCTGAACGATGTCCGCTACCTTCTGGAGAACTACCGGACGGGAAGCTACATTCCCAGGGTGACCATTTACGAAAACTACTACAACACCGTTGACGAGCAGACCTTCGGTGTCGATATCGAAGCGAGAGCCCGAAGCGACAGGAAGCGCGTCCCAATGATGGTCACAACAATTCTGACGTTCTTGGACAACCAGTACCCCGAGCTCGAGGGCGACGAAGCTCGTCGCAGAATCTGGGTTGTCGACGTCCCCCTAGGAGCCACCCACCACCTGCGCGGCTTACTCAACACCGGCAAACCAGTACCACCGGCGCTACTTGAAAAATATGAGGTTCCCATCATTGCTGCGGTGTTGAAGCTCTACCTTCTCGAGCTTCCTGACTCACTGGTCAGCAGCCACGTATACGAGATTGTGAAGACGATCTACACGTCCACTGCACAGACTGCAAGTGAGAGCGCTCGCGTTCAGGTCATCCAGTCGACTCTCGGACAGCTCAGACTTGCAAACATTGCCACTCTTGATGCGATTGTCAGCCACTTTGCGCGACTCATCGAACTCACCAATGCTGACGAGGCATACGTTGCACAGTTGGCTGGCGTATTGGCGCCATGCATCCTCCGTCCGAAGCAGGAAACAGGTCTCAGCATGACTGAGAAATACAACGTCAGATTGCTCCGTGATTTGCTTGCACACAAGGACTCGATCTTTGGCGAGCTGAAAAGACAATCGAGCCTGGCGCATTCAAGCTCTGGTGCTACAAGGCCGAATCGCGCCATCAGCACTGACGAGTCCAGTAGACGCGAGAACATGATCGAACGACAACGCGCCATCGCAGCGGCTACACAAGCGCAAGCTTCGGGCTTGCAACGAAGCAACAGCAACAGGTCAAGGGCTCACAGTCCGGGACCTTCCAACCGTGTCTCGCTGCCAGAAGCCAATGGACACAAGCGAGACAGGAGCAGAGGACCCGAGACTAGGTTCCCTATTTCTACCGGGAACGTGACGAGTCCTACTGAGAAGCGCTTCATGTCTCCCAACTCCAGAGATTCGCGCCTTAGTCTTGAGGTCCCGCTGAGCCCGCCGCAATCTCGCCAGACACAAGCAATGGGAAGCTCAATGTCTCCACCCCGCCAGGCTAGGACATCTGATCCGATAGCCGAGACTGCCCTCAAGACGAACGGATCCATCCACCAACCTCCCCCAGCCGAGCCGAGTGTGGACGACCAGAACTCCACGCGTGAGCGCAGCGACACCGGCTCATCTCTACGAAGCTTCACTCCTCTCGGGATCTCTCACGCCGACGGCGACGGCTCTTCGACCGCCACCACAGTCTCGGACAGCCAGTCGTCCAACCGCGACAGCATCCAGTCCACCCGCGACAGCGCCCCAGCGAAGCGTGATAGTCTCAACCGCTCCGGCGCCGCGCGCAGCCAATTCCAACGCAAGGGCACGACCGGCAGCCTGCAGCGCCAGAGCGTGATCTCCAAGCGCGACAGCAGCAGCACCACCCACGAAGGCCTGGTGCAGAGCCCTGTGGACATGCAGCACGCGGAGCCCGGGCCGGTTTCCAAGGGCGTGCAGTTGGAGGACAAGCCGATGGACTTTGACTGATTGAACTGGCTGTGTTTGCTTGCTATACAGTCTCTTGGAAGCATCTTCCTAGCGGGTTCTAGGAGGTATTTTGGTATGCTGCGCCGTTACCGAGACCGGCTCCCCCGTTTGCGGAGGGGTCTTTATAGTGTCTTTTGTTTTGGTTTTTTACTTATGTAGCTTACGAGTGTCCGTATCATGTGTATCATCTGTCATGCAATCTCATGCCTCCGAGTATTCTAGGATATTTGCATCTTCCCAGCCTTTGCACTTCTCCAACGCCGAACGATCAGGTCGCCACCGCAGCTCGATCTCGCCAAAGTAGTTCGCTCCGGCTGCTGTCTGCTCGAAGCCGATACTCTCGAATAGAGCGATGCTGCGGGCGTTGGATTGGTTGATTTTCACTCGCAGGTAATCCAACGACTTCGGGACATCATTGCTCGTCGAGTTTTTATATTCGGCGGCAATCTGAGCCCATGAGTCGAGAACATACCCAACGAAAGAAAGCAATGCCGCCCGACCATACCCTTGCCGGTGCAAATCCTTCCGCGCAATCATCAGCTCGATCTCGCCTACAACGCCGTTCGACTTCTCGTCAGTACTGCTGCCGGGCTCGCCTTCATCGTCCTCATCGTCCTCTTCAGGCTCGAAAAGAAACAGATTGGTATCACCAATCATCCTCTCGGGAGAATCGTCCACGCCTCCCTGCACCTTGCTACCATCGTTTGATGATGACGATTGACGAGGGAGACAGACGATAAAGGTCAGTTTGTCGTTGTCGGTCCGCCAGCTCTGTTGCATGGCGTATTCTTCGGGGAGAGTCAAGGGTTCGGAGGCGGTGGCGGCTTGGAGGTCGGCGTCTTGCATCCAGGCGTGGTAGGTTGGGACGTGGTGGGGGGCGTAGGGGACTAGGAGGGTTTTGGGGGTTGATATTGCTGGGGGGATTGTTAGGATTTGGTTTGGTGAGTGAGGGTGTTGGTGATGGGGAGGATTTACCGATATGCTCGTTGATCCGCATGGCTGCAAATCTCGGATTGATGGTTTTGATGTGTTCGTCTGATTAAACTTCACTCGAAGGATCGATGTGTGTGTTTTATTTCTTATACTGTCCGAGTTTCTGAATTTATTTCGTTGTTGTCGTCGGTGATTCGCATGTCGTCTCGAAAACATCGACTCGGTTTGCGGCTTCGTTCCGTCGCCGAGGCAAGCTCGATGGTCGCCGTCCTTTCCATTCGCGACAACTGAGCTCCCTACAATACAGGTCCTAAACAATAATATCCTCTGGCATCAGCAGTACCGCAAGCCAACATGCTTCGTACAACCAGGCTTCTCGCGCCGGTCACGCGCCGCGCGCCCATCTTTCAACATCGCATGCAATCCACATATCAGCCCCCAGAAGCACCAAAGACGGAGCCAGAGACACCCAAGAGCAACCCGCACGTGAGTCGACTACAACACTCCACCGCCTTCCAAAACAATCGCTAATGCTTAGTAGCGCGACTTCTACAAATACCGCAGTCGGCCAGTCTTCAAGGCCGCTCTGATCGCCATTTTCACATACGAGATCATATACTGGGGCTGGCTCAAACTGGAAAGCATTGAGACTAAGCATGACGTGGAGGGTACGCAAGAGCACAAATGGTTCGCGAACTACTTGGGAGCAAAAACATCAGCTGATGGATCCTGAAGGAGAGATCAAGTCGCTGGAGAACGAGCTGAGGCATCTTACCAAGGATAAGACGGAGGCTTCAACTTGAGCCGCTTGCGACATATCTTTGCCATGGACCTACTTGCGGCAAAACCGACGTATCTGCCATTGAATGGTTAAAGGGCGTGGTAGCATGCGGGCCTCGCGCCTGTCACAAGTCTGATGAACATTGGGCTGGAAGAATACGCGCAAGTCGCAGCGAACACCACTCAACGCGTCTCTCCACGACCAATCGGTTCGCCGCCGTTTGCAGCACGGCTGCTTGTAACACAAAAAAACGGCATGTTCCAGCGCTGCTGCTCCACTGAACGGCTTGGGAAATCATGGCTCGAAAGGACCGAACTGGTCTGCAGACGACTGCTACGGAGATAGCTACAGTCTGGGCTCCAACGAACACGCTATCTTGGAATATTGTATAAGTACGAACGCAGTCTTCGCGCTCCCATCACACGATCGATGGTAACAGAAGCTTTGAAGGAGCTTACTTGCTTTATGTCGCATGTCAGATGTTCGTATTGACGAATGTGTTCGGTACTGCAAAGGGCGGTGATAAGTGCACCGCCCTACCCACATCACACTTTTTGTCTCCCTACATATGTATAACGTCTTCGTCGTATTCGATCCCTCAACAACAGACCAAGAAACCGACAGATATAAATATATCTTTATCGCGACCCTTCAATTTGCGGGCCGAGGCGTCTCCACGATCGCGCAGAGAAAAAGTCCCATGTTGACAGGGCCAATAAACAAAGCGATAGTTATTTGGACCGCATCTCGAACGACCAGTACAAAATCATACATCCAACTTCCATTATTACTTCCCAATATTCTTGCCAGACAATTTATCCAAGTTCGCTCCAAACGGTCAAACCGAGGCCCTGAAAACCAAAGCATCCCAAATTTCCAACCCAACCCTAGGTAGACTTTCACGCCGACACACAACAACAAAACACAAACATGCCAGTCGAGTGAGTACCTTATACATTCCCAACCACCATACCCCAAATGATCTCCTAACAACATATTACAGCGTCCCCATAACACCTCGCGTCACCCGCCGAGCCGCCGCAGCAGCCGCCGCAGCAGCAGCGGCCGCCGCTCCCCCTCCTCCACCGACTCCCGGCTTCCGGATCATCAAGGGCAAGAAAGTGTCGACCGAGCAGGCAGATGTGATCAACGCCGACGAGCAGCTGAGCAGAGAGGCGAAGATGGCGCAGAAGTCGAAGAGGGCGCGAAGGAGGGCGAGGTGCGCTGCGCGGAAGCGCGAGTTGAATTCGCCTGTTAAGCAGCAGCCGCAGGCGTGAAGGGAGAGGTGTTGAAATATCGAAGCGGATCGGGACAGATTGAGAGGGAAAGGAGAAGATGAGCATGAGGAGGTTGATGATACCCATGGCGGCGGAGGTTCTTCGTGTACAGGGAAAAAAGCATGGCTGAATGGAACAGGCGTTTTGGAGCATTTTCTGGGCTGCATGCGGCACAACTTCTACGTCACAGACTTGCGTGTTGGGGCTGCGATTCAATGCGATTTTTTATGGCTGGACCATGATCTTTCAAGGTTTCATACTTTCTTACTGGCGACAGGTCGGACATGACTGGTGAGGTTGGGTCGGCCCCGATTAGCTCACTTCGTTTTCCCGGAAATACACCAATTTAAGATCAGGAACTCTCGAAAACAGGGCCAAGACAAAATCTCCACGATATTTGACGACTATTTAGCTTCAACGCATGCCCAGGCCGGGTTCAATCTCTTGCGATGTCATCTCGCGATCACAACACTCTCGATCTCGAACTTCGGCTACAGAATACAGCAATACTTCTTCCCACGAGTACCAAAAGACGAGGCCTCTTCAGGCATGCAGTGCAGCCGATCGTCTGAAGCGTTTGCGAGAGGCGGCATTTGCGAGGTAGCATCCTCCTTTCATGCCAGAGTCTGTCGGTCCTTCACGGTGGTATCAGCGACTTTCGTGTATTGAAATCACTCTTATGCCAGCGAGACACTGACAGACAAAGATTAGTATCTCGGTGGATTGAATTTTCGTAACCGGTGATGCCAGCAGCTTCGGCATACCACATACACGCTAGTACCAGTGAGATGCTCATCGTCGACGTGGCTTCCCGTAAAGCTACCTATTCATTCAAAAATCTATCATTTGCAAAGCGGTTGCGAGGGTGGCGTCTGCGGGATGCTGGACGCATGCATCTGCTTCTCGTTGAGTGCATCGGCTGGGTTGTCATTGCCAGCGTTTGCATTGACCAACTATGCTATTGGTGGCCTTCCTGGGCACCCATGCATTTCTGCCGCTCGCTGCTACATGCGCGCGGCTACCTGAGCTGAACGCCGCATATGCATGCATGCGTGTGGCGATGTGCAGCTTCCATCAAGGCTGTGTAACCTGTTGAATCGCAGGGCAATAATAAAGCCGCCAGCTTTCCACGTTGCTCGAGAATCCTCTGTGCTCGGCTGTCCACACACTTGGTCGGTATCTTGTTCAATATCTTGTGCGGCCATGGCGTTGCCAGGTCCTCCTCATCACTTACTGTCAGGGCAAGCACAATTCGTCTACCTCTGCTTTTGAAAGTGGCTGACATGGATAAATCCGCAGACTGCGCAACAGTGGCGCTCACTCCGATTTGACCATCAAATGCAGCGACTCTGAGTTCAAGGTCCACAAATGCATTGTTTGCCCACAGTCGACGTTCTTCGAAAAAGCGTGTGAGGAAGGAAGATGGAAGGTAAGTGTAGCCATGGCATGGAATTCGAGAACGACTTTCGCGGCGTCGATTGACATCTGTCACAGGAAGGATACACCAATGTCATCGAGTTGAAGGTCGCCGAGGGGGATCACCCAGATCTTGCGAACGATGATCCCCAGGCGGTCAAGCTGATGGTCGATTCTCTGTACCTTGACGACTACGATCCGAGGACACTGCCAACGGCGAACCCAATCCCCCCTGTCGAGAATGACATGGGCGTGGAGAGCACCGTCGAGCATGCAGTAGAGGTCACACAGACAAATACTCCCCAAGACCCATGGCTCTCCAGTCGCAGCACAGGAGCATCTGGCGCTGCTACCAGTGCAACAGCAGAAGGTCCCAGTACAACACCATTCGGCGCCGGTCCTGGCGCAACACCATTCGGCACCGGTCCTCGTGCAACATCATTCGGCGTCGGTCCTAGCGCAACACCATGGGGCACCGGTCCCAGTGCAACACCATTCGGTGCCAGTCCCAACGCAACACCATTCGGCAGCGCTCACCTTCCGCGTCAACCGGGTGACCCCATTCCGCTTCAACTGGGTGAACCTGATGACGAGTGGGGTGCGTTTAGCAGCAGGAGTGCCCTCCTCAAGTCAAAGAAAAAGGGGAAAGTGAGGAAAGTGAGAGCTCCAACACCTGAGCCTCCACCAGATAGCTTCCTGGAGATGCACGCAAAGATGTTCGCCATCGCATCCAAGTACGACATCAAATCACTCGAGCAGACTGCACGCGCGAAGTTCAAAGATCAGCTCAATGGTGAATGGTCGCCTGCAGACCTGATCGCTGCCATCGAGGTTGTGTGCAACCACACACCTGACAGCGAGGTTGAGCTTCGCAACGCCTTGAAGGACGCAATCGTGCGACATGCTGCCACCCTGGTGAAACAACCTGGCTTCGAAGAAGCTGTCGAAAGGATTGAGGGACTTTCATACGATCTATTCTGCCGGAAGACACGCGCGCTCGAGTTCACTTGAGTGGCGGGCTGTTTCGGCGGCAGAGCGGGTGAGTTGATGCTGGTGGGTCAATCGATAGCTGAGCGACGAAATGGGATATGACTTACTAAATTTGTACTACAACGCTGGGATATTTTCCAAGTCTTACATCTTCGAATGGAATCGATCAGTCAATATTATTCAAGCAACAGACCTTCGCAAATCTGTTCGCAAACAGCAGTCCAAAAGTGCCGAGGTAAGTCAACTTCCCAGTCTCTACGGTAACTTTCAACAGCATCATCGTCGTCCATCGCCACCAACAAACCAACCAACCACAACCCTCCCCCAACAACAGCAACAACAACAACAATGAACGAAACAACCATCCACGGCTCATGCCTCTGCAAAGGCATCCACTTCACCGTGACCGGCCAGGATAAAGGCGCGGTGCTGTGCCACTGCGCAAATTGCAAGAGCTTCGCCGGCTCGGCTTACGCCCACAACTACCGCATGATGAAGACGAAGATCGAGTACCAGAAAGGGCAAGACCTCGTGCGATCGTACAAGGATGGCGCGACCAAGTCTGGGAAGATCCTTGAACGATTCTTTTGCTCGGTTTGTGTATGTTGGAACGATTTCTTGTTTGTTGAATTTGATTGAATCGAATTGTCGTCATCACTCCGACGACGACAACCTACTTCGGATATGGCCTGATTGTCGTAATAACTTACGAATGTTCACTGATTGTTCGCGCAGGGCTCGTCACTTATGAACATCCCAGAAGCCATTCCCGGGTTGGCGGTTGTATGTGCCGGCGCAATCGAAGGCGGCAATCCGATGAAGCCAAAGTTCGAGCTGTTCGAAGAGGACAAGCGGTCGTGGTTGGGAAAGGTCAACGATGGGGCAAAGTTATGAGGACTGTCGAATGAACATGAATGGATTTTTTATGATGTACCACAGAATGCGTCACAATGTCTACTTTCTCCCCAGATCAGTGAATTCGCATCGTTTGCGTTGTTCGTCCGTTGGTATTGTTCTCTTTCTCCAATCCGTACAAAAGTCCGTCCCCCACCTCACTCCCCGCCAACCCATCAACCAACTTCCCACAACACAACATCCTCCTCTTCTTCTCTTAACCACAAAACACCAACATCACATCTCACCACCACACCAACCATGACAAAATACTCCACCGACCCGCAGTGGTCCGACATCGTGCCCCTCCCCACCGACGAAGGCGGCCCCAACCCTCTCGCCGCAATCGCCTACTCGCCCGAATACGAAGAAGCAATGTCCTACTTGCGCGCCACCATGGCCGCCAACGAGCACTCGGAGCGCGTCCTCGACCTGACCGAGCACATCATCGACCTCAACCCCGCCCACTACACCGTCTGGCTGTACCGCGCCTCGACCCTCTTCGCCATCAAAGCCGACCTGCGCGAGGAGCTCGAGTGGATCAGCGACACGGCGCGCGCGCACCAGAAAAACTACCAGATCTGGAACCACCGCATGATGGTCGTGGGCGAGCTGGGCGATCCGCAGGGTGAGCGCGAGTTTGTGGAGGAGATGTTTGGGCTGGATGGGAAGAATTACCATGTTTGGAGTTATAGGCAGTGGCTGGTGAGGCGGTTTGGGCTGTGGGAGGATGGCGAGTTTGCGTTTGTGGAGAAGATGCTGGAGACGGATGTGAGGAATAATAGCGCGTGGAATTACCGTTGGTTCTTGGTGAATGCGCGCGAGGATGAGGGTGTCAAGGGCGTTACGGATGAGAAGGTCAAGCAGAGGGAGATTGAGTTCGCGGCGAGTGCTGTGGCTAAGGCGCCGCAGAACCCTAGTCCGTGGAACTACTTGAGGGGGATTTCCAAGGCGAGCGGCGGTGACTTGAAGGAGTTCAAGGGCCTGGCGGTTCAGTATGCCGACACGACTAAGCCGGACGGCGTAAGGTCCAGCCATGCTCTTGACTTGCTGGCTGATATCCTGGCCGATGAGGACAAGCAGCAGGCTGGTCAGGTTCTTGATCTGCTTGCGATTACGTATGATCCCATTCGCAAGAACTACTGGGAGTACAGGAAAGGTCTTCTGGGTCTGGAGTCCGCCGCTGCTGCTGCTTGATATGGCCGTGGTGGCAGGAAGAACAAAATTACGAACACGGCGTTTACGGTTGGCAAGAAAGCATGGAATGGTGCATTGGGATAGGGAGATACCCTTGTCATGCGATTCGTTGACTTATTTAATTTCAGTTCAAAAGAATTTCTCAGCTTGCCTCCGGTGTCATTGCTTGGTCGTCGTCGTCCGTTTATCATCAACTCCTCGCCGATTGACCTAAGAAATAGAAGGAAAAAAGAGACTCAAGCGCGAATCGGCATGAATCCCGCCATGCCGCCTGCGAAATCCATGGCCACGCCACAAGTCGGCATGTCCGTGTCCAAGGCCAACCCTGTCTTCGCACTGGGCACCTCGTTGGTGACTCTGTCATCAAGATACCCATACTCCTGCCTCCAACCTTCAACCATAGCGGTCGTAACATTCGAGCCGCCACAGACGATGATAACGACCTTGTCGTCCGGCATGACCTTCCGGCCAAGCGCCCTGTCCAACCGTCCACCATAGCAGAGAGCCAGATTAACGCCGCACGCCAGCTCGACAAGCGATTTCTCGTCATCAGCAAATCGCCAGCACCCCATAGCAGCTTCAGCATCCGACAACACAACGCTCCTCACACGACCCGTAGCTTCATGCATCTGGGCGAGCTCGAACGCTCGGTCTGCGACTTTCACCGCACCCAGAGAGGTGGCCTGCGATGAGATGCCAGGCAAGGCGACGAGCTTACCCGTTTTCAGGCTCTCGCTGAGGGAGTCGGCGCCTTTGGTCTCGACGGCGAGAACCTGCGTGTCCCACCACCCGGCCGCAGCCATGCCTTGCAGCATGCCGATGAGTAGACCGCCACCTCCAACCGAGCAAGCCATGACGTCCGCGCGTCCGTTGCCTTGGTCTCTCATTTGCTTCGCCACTTCCTCAAAAACAGTCTGATTCCCCCTCCAAACATCCTCATGATCGAACGGAGGCACATAAACCGCCTCTTCACCCCTAGCTTTCGCTTCCGGCAAGACGACATCTTGCAAGTGGGCAATGGCTTCCTTGAGGCTCTTGCCCTCCTGAATAACCCTCGTAGCCCCCGCAGCCCTGATCTTAGTAATCATCAAGCGTTCCGTCGACAGCGGCACCACAACCGTCGACGGACATCCCAGCGACTTGGCGGCGAAGACGCATGCTAGACCGGCGTTTCCGCCGGAGGAGGCGTAGAAGTGGACGTTTTGGGGGTTGGAGGAGCGGGCGAGGGCGGTTTGGCAGTAGTGGCCTATGCCGCGGGATTTGAAGGAGCCCGAGGGTTGGAGGGTTTCGAGCTTGAGGAAGATTCTGCTTCTGCGGCTTAATTACTGGGGGGCTTGATGGGAGAGGGGGTTTTTCTGTGGTTTGGATGGATGGGTGGTTTGGGGGAGGAAATACGGACCAGTTTGCTGCTTCGGAGAGGTTGGCGGATTCGACTAGGGGAGTCTCACGCCATGGCTTTTTGGTTGTGGTGGGTTTCGGGGTGGGTTGTTTGACGGCGGGGGCTTTGGAGGGGATTGCGTTGGAAGAAGCGTCTGTGGTCATTTTGGACGATTGAATGTTAGAGAGATGATGATTTGATCGAGTCGATACTGGATGAGCAGTGTAATGAAAGCGAGTTGAAAGGTTCGAAGGAAAGCAGCAAATATGCAGAGCAGAGCGGTCTCTTATCATCTCACCATCCAAACAACCTAGCAATCCTCACATTGCCTTCTCAGTACGTCCAGTCCAACCCCGCAACAACGAGAACGATGCACGCCCTTGAGAAACTACATGCGTGCATGTTGCGATATCAGACCGGAACCTTAGCACGCTTTGGGAAAGGTGATCCCCATTCGATCCCGATTGTTCGAAGTCTGAACCGTCTGAGAGAGGCGGATGATTGCTTGGACGGGGGTTAGCTCCTCGATTATGCTAGGCGGTCGTGTTGAATCGGAAGGGTGGTCATTGGATGGATGTGGTGATGGAAGGGTGTTGTTGGGTTACGGTATAGGGTAAGAAGAAGGCGGCATGGGGTAATGGAATGGGGCGAAGGTGAGCCGAAGCTAGGCGTTGGTAGCCCCTACAGACTGAGGTCCAATGTGATGTCTTGATGGTACACTTCACCTCTTTTTTCCTGGTTGAACCTTTGATTGTCTCGTTGCTGTAGTACGACGATGTGACTGATTTATGACTACTGTGCAAGACAGCACAAACTAGGAAGGAGCGGAGCTGTAAGTGAATGTGTTGATGGGTCACGTGACTGCGGCTGCGGAACGGAAGGAGACATCCAGATCTTCTCCACACAGCTCTCCTTACGACTATGCACAGCAAAAGTGTTAGGGAGCATACTCACATCACCCTGCTAGCATCGTCGCCCGCCTCGGCTCGCTGACATGAATCAACAACAGTGTAAGGCCGATAAACATCCATACATCTGACTATACACTACCATCCTCTAACCACTCCACAGACCTGCCGTACGGCGCGCCAGAGAGCGTCAACGCGAACACCAACTTCCCGCCAAACCCGTTTAGTTCACATCCAAACTCATACCGACCCCCAGAACAGCAGCACCTGTCCTATCCCCCTGTTGTGCCCGGCGCTCAACAACAGCAACAACCGTATTACGGACAACTTGCACCCACCACACAGCCGTCACAACACCATCCGCCTCCTAGTCTTCACCAACCTCAGCAGCAGTATGGACAGCCACCACAACCACAACAACGGCCTGTCGCAAGTCCATCCCCGGGCCGTAATGGCCCAGGCGCACCTCCACCCGAGTTGAACTCGCCGTCTCTTTCACAATATGGAAACACTGCCAACGAGGAGAGACAAGAAGCCGACGGCGACGACGACGATGATGCCGACCAGACGGCGCAGGCCGATCAAGGAGATGGCGCGGAGCCTGTCTTCCACTTGCCCCCTCCTCCGGAAGGTCAGTACCCGACTTCAGAGGCCCTGGAGGAGGCCGTCCACTCGTGGTCTCTAGAGCATGGCTACGAGCTCGTGCGTCGCGCGAGCAAGAAGAACGCGAAAGGCGTGCTGTACAAACGTTACATGCATTGCAGCAGACACGGCAAGGCCGCCAACACCAGTAAGCTCACAGACCAGACCAGACAACGGTTCAATCGTAAGAGCGCACGCATGAATTGTCCCATGAGTATTGCCGTGGTGGCGACCGATCCGATGAACCCTCAAGGCGGATGGCAGATCCGTCACAGGAAGACGCATCACAACCACGGCCCTCTCGATGCCCTCGCCTTGACTGGCCACAGGCGCAGGGCTCGCGCTGGAGGAATCGAGCAAGCAGTTGACGGTCTTCTTGCTATCGGCACGCCCACCGCTCAAGTGCTGCAGTTCCTACAGAGGACAAACCCACACGGCCTCTTTACCCGGACAGACGTTGCAAATATGAAACTGAAGTTCCAAAAATTCGGCACCTGTCTGATCAAGCAGGATACGTCTGCCCACGGTCGTCCTTGTGATACGTGTAGATCTCGGAAGATCAAGTGCAACCAACGACGTCCGACCTGCGGGTCGTGCACAGAAGCCGGCAAGGACTGCCATTACGACTACCCAGACCCGGCAGAAGAAGAAGCAGCCAGGGCTGCAGTTTCTAACGTGGACGGCGCTGCGGATGGCCAGACAGCTACAAATGGCGAGCCGGGACAAGAAGACGGTCAAACAGCAGGGCGTACTCGCACGCGTGGCGGCATTTCTGATTTCCAGCAGAGAGCCCAACGTGCAGAGGAAATTCTTGCCAACCTGCAGTCTTTCAAGACGCAGCATGTCGCCCCGGTCAGACTCGACCTGCAGAGCTCTGCAATCGAGATTCTTGCTGCCAGCTCATGCGGTAATGGCGATTCTTACAAAAACATTCCGGTGTTGAACTCTATTGATGACTGGCCTTCTTTCCGCGACATGATGACCGAAGCCGCCATGAAAGAAAACACCTTCGAAGTCTTGATGGCCGAGAAAACCGAGCCTACCGCGCCTCCTAGTGACTGCAAGATCGAAGACTGGAACGAGTACATCAAGAAACTCGCCATCTTCAACCGCCGTAACGCGGCTCTGACAGGCACACTATACGGCAAGCTAGCCCCGTTTTTCCGCAACCGCATACAACACCTCAAAAACGCAGCCGACATCTGGGCAGTGCTCGAAGACGTCTGCCTACCACAGGGCTCCGAAACGGGCTTCAAACTGTACTCGGACCTCCACAGCATCACGCACGCCAACAGCGCCGACCTCAAAGACTACATCCACCGGCTGGAGATGGCGTACGTGGCTTTCAACCGCCTGAGCAAGCACCTGAGTTCGCAAATCGACCCTCAAAACACCCGCCCGGTCCCGACTTTCACTTCCACTTACACCAGCAACTACTCCAGTCCATTTTCGGCTCACAGCGCCACCCATCCGGCTTCCAAACAAACCCCTGCGCCCAACGCTTTCACTGAGGAGATGCTTTGCTTGCTGTTCTTGAGGAACTTGGCGCCTGAGTTCAAACGCTGGGTTGATGGGTTGTGTGCTACTAACAATGTTGCTGGGTTTGGTACGGGGCCACGGCTTGGGTTTCTGGATTTGACGAGGCGGGCTGTGGATCATGAGGTTGGGATGAGAGGGGGGAGGTAGTTGTTTGCGAGTTTGGTGGGTGCAGTCGTGTGTAAGATAACGTATTGGCGACAGGTAACGATGGCAGCAAGTTGCGGATAACAGCACTCTCCGGCTAGGAGACCGGCATTGCGCAAGTGCGGTCGGTAAAGTCTTCGCCCGGCGAGAGGCCATGCGCTTGGTCAGGACGATGTTCAGCAAATCAGCTGCATGTCAGCATGGTGCAGTCTGGGTTCGTCTGACTGAGAGTGGGAAACAGTGGTGAACCGAGCTGCTGACTACATACAATCAGAGGATGCAGGTAACCTCTTCTTTACAGAACAACGCTGTGCAATTCTCCAATGGTTTCCTCTGTATGGTTTTTCCCTGCGGCTGTGCTAAGGGCTGTCGAATGAGTGACCCGACATACGAAGCTCGCTGATATCACTCTGTAGACATCGACATGCTGTGGCCTTGAAATGAGATTGTACATGAGCATTTACTCGGCTATCGATTGGGGTCTGAATTAGGGCCAACGATTTGTAAGCTGGAATGTTCAGAGTAGACATACATACATTCATACATACATACATTCATACATACATACATACATACATACATACATACATACATACATACATACATACATGTACATGTAACCACAACTCTCTCCGGTCCACCGTTCACTTGTCAACCGCACACCTTCTCTCCCGTCAGACAAGAAACGACAAGGAACCCTTCTTCCAACCCAACCTCATCATCAAACCAGCATCAACCATCACGATTCCATCATGTCAACAAAACCCACCCTCATCTTCGTACACGGCGGCTGGCACACATAGCGAGCAGCGCGATCAAGGGCCTCACTTCTCCCACTTCCACTACCACTACCACTTCGACCGAACCCCACGGCCGCGTCCTAGGCATAGCCCTAATAGCCTCCGGCTTCACCACCACAGGCGCCAGCTTCCTCGAAGCCGCCGGCGGCGTGGCCCCGCCCTTCATGGCCCTCAACCACGCCGCGGGGACTGCCGACCTTACCGCCGACCCCAAGGACCTGTATTACCACGACCTCCCTTTACCTGAAGCGCAGTACTGGGAGTCGCAACTCACGGATCTCTCTCTCAAGGCTTTGGCTGAGGGGGGCGAGCACGCTTACGCCGGCTGGAAGGACGTGCCGACTTGGTTTCTTGTGGCGACTGAGGATCGGGCTTTGCCTGCGGAGGTGCAGAGGGGGTTTGTGGCTAGGGCGAGGGAGCAGGGAGGGGAGGTGGTGGTGAGGGAGGTGGAGGGGGGGCATGCTGTTATGTTGAGTCGGGCGGGGGAGGTGGTGGAGTTTTTGGGGGAGGCGGTGGAGGCGTTTGTTGGGCCTGGCTTGGGGAGGTCTTGAAAAGCAAAGGAGATGGTTGGTGGATGTGGCAATTGAAGGTGATTGAAGGTTTGACGTTTCCGTTTCTCGTTGGGGAATACCTAGGTGACTTTTTCTTCCTTTCTTTGACAGATGTAGTGGGTGGAGATTGATGGATTGTGATTATTGACGATCCATATGTGTGACTGACGATTCATTGGTAATTGAGGCTTTCGATATTTCCCTTCCGGGGAGAAATTACTTTTCTTCCACGTTTCTTGACAGCCGCAGTGACGTTTCAATTGGAAAAAGTAAATCTCGTCACGGCGGAGATGCCGGATTCCCCCAATTGAGTTTGCAAGTCATTGGAAACAATAACGCAACGGTCGTGGAATTAGGCCGGTTGGAGCAGTGGAAAATTGGGCGACCCGATGCGACGCGATGTGATGTGATGCAGAGATTGTCAAGGAAAAGTGAAGCAAACGTTCGCCTCGCATACCTTTCAACTCTGCCGTGTCGCGGACGCTTGACTGACTGACTGACTGACTGACTGACATGTTGGCGCGAGTCTAGAGCTGAGAATCAGAAGCTGCATGTAGGTGGTTAGGTATGAGACACGCAGATGTTCCAGTTTCACCTGCACACTAAATATCGAGGAACATGCCAAGAGAGAGATGTACAGGTTTTGCCAGATGACGATGGCTCTGGATTGTGACATGACTTCTGTCCAGGTGAGTGCAGTTGCAGGCCTAGAACCTACCGGTATTGTGGACGACGACGATTTTACCAAGAGGAAGGGACATCGATCCCAGGAACCCGGATGGATCCTCAACCCAATCTATCGACCCTTCTTCCTTTCATATGATCGTATCCCAGTACTTACTCTAACAGTAAAGAGATCCCAGCCCGCTATACCAATGATAACTCGCAGACTACTCCCCGAGATCCGAGAATCGACAGAGCAGCAAGCAGGCAGGCATCTGCGAACAGAGGGTCCATGATTTATTGTCATTGCGATCATCTCGAACCTGCATATACATACATATAGGCACGTCCTACATCGTCATCATCATCACGCAGAGAGTGTAACATCCCAATCCAGCCACCCCAGACCATGACAAGCTGCTCCTCCAGCGTGGCAAGCACAGGAAACTTGCAGATGGCAAGGCGCGTTCTGAAACGAGACAGCCGCGCATCCAATAGTCTTAGTGCGGATGGTTTTATACCCTCCCCGAAAGGTAAGTTGAGTAAGTGGCTAAGGAATACAGTAGTTGATGCAAGGCAGGGTGATAGCGAACTATCTAGGAACTAAGAATTGTCAAACCCGCCCTGCACACTGCGCCCTGCACGACCGATCGGAACTGCATCCACCATCCTACAAACTACTCATGCCATGCACTGCAACCTTAATCTCTCAGACGGTATCCGCCCTGCCTCCGCAAAGTTGCGATATCGTGCGTACATATTTGGATAATGTCATGTATAATACATCGGGCGTAGATCATAGAGCTTGCGCCTTGCGGTTCTATTTCGAGCTTTCGCAGTATGCATGCATGCATTGCGTAGTTGTGTGCAGTCTGCCTATATCATAACAGCAGCGGTGGTATAGGGCAGGGCTTTCTCGGCGAGAGCGGGCGGACGAGATTCGGTGTGCGGTGGCGGTGGCTTTTTCGATAGGTATTATTATTATTACCATCGTTGTGATTGCGATTGGCGGTTTGGCAGATGTCATGGTCGTGGGCAAGGGCGGGAAAATGTGAGGGATTAGGGTGACGTATGGTTATTACTTTTGCGATGATGATGACTTGGGGGGCGTCGAGATACTTGGTTGGCTGGTGTCGATGTTCGATTCGAAAAAGATGGAGGGAGAGATGGGGAGATGAATGAAGTGATATGTCTCCAAGATGGATGATGAGAGAGGTGCGAGTAAGAGTGGTATGTGAATTTCAAACTTTTTTGTTGTTTGTATATATTCAACAGAATAGGTAGGTAGGTAGTAATAGATAGCCATCGAAGAAACGAGCCAGCGCTCTCAATGCAAATATCAATCCAATCCAATCCATCCAAAATTCCTTTCCAACAGATCGCAAGCCGCAAGCATGAAAAGGTGTTAATTGTACAAAGCTGCTCCCCAACGACAAGAGGAGACAGAACAAAAACAAGCAAGTATCGACCACAAGTAGGTATCGCATCGTTTTCCCTTTTTTTTTCCCTTCCCTAAAACCCTTCCAAAATGACAACAGAAATAGGTATCTCCAAGCAAGAAAACCCCCTCGGTCCCGACTAAAAAGTGATAGTGTGATTATACATAGCGATCGTAGTAGAATGTAATGGTGTGCGATGTGTGTGATGATGTGTTGTGTTTTTCGCGGTGGCGGAATGCACAGGCGTGGGCGTGTGCTTGGTTCCCCAGAAGTCGCAGTAAAGACGCCAGTTCTCCAATGTGTGACTCCGTGCTCCCTTCTATGATGGTGGTATACCCAACGTGACGACATTAGGTTCGTGGCGAGAAATGAGAGGTGGCTAACAAGACAAGACAAGAAAGGACAAAAGAAATGAGGAGATGTTTCAAAGTGAAAGCATCTACTCGTCCCTCTTGCGCTTCTTGGCCGCCTCGTTGCCGCCTGAAGGGCTGAGCTCGTTGTCGCTGTAGCTGCCCATCGAGCTGGAGCTGGAACCGTGGACCTGGGATGCCATGTCGAAGAGCATGGCGCCCATCTCGGCCGAGTCGGGAGAGACGCGGTGCTGTTGGGGAAGCTGGTGGTAGGACTGCTCGCTCTTGGGGGTGATCATGCGGCCGTTGTCGCCTCCATTCACACTGTCCATTGGCTGGTGCATGTGACCATCGGTCTGAGTGAGAACACCCATGATCATGGTACCGGCACCGTGGGTGCGCTGGTGCTGGCTGAGGTTGTCAGAGCGAGAGAACTTCTTGCCACAGTCGGTGCACTCGAAAGGCTTGTCGTGGGTGTGGAGAGAGCGGTAGTGGCGCTTGAGGTGTTCCTGGCGACGGAAGCGGCGAGAGCAGAGAGTGCATACGAAGGTCTTGGAAGGGTCCTCGGTCAAAGACTGCTTGCGGCCACGGCGAGAGGCGTTGCCGCCCTGGGAAGGAGTACCGGCAGTAGACTCAGGCTCCTCGGAGCCCTCGCTGGGGTCCTGAGAGACCTGCACAGCAGAGTTCTCAGAAGCCTCGGCGGTCTGGTGGAGGTGGGCAGGGGCATCACACTTCTTGACGCACTTGCGCTTGGGCTTGGTGACAGCGGCGGCGGAGTATTCCGGGACGGAGTATTGAGAGGTGGCGGGGGAGAAGCTGCCGCTGGCAAACTCCTCATCGCTGAAGCTCTCCTCGCTGAAGAAACCGTCGTCCTCGACAAGACCAGGGGCAACCTCGAGACGCTGACGCTTGCTGCCGTTGAAGTGAACGGGGTCGGGGCCGGTGTAGGAGGTGGTGAATCCAGAGAAGTCATCCTCAACGTCAAGCTCGAAGGGCAACTCGAAGGTCGGGAGTCCGAAGTGGGCGAAGTCGGTGTTGGAGATCATGGGCTGGGACTGGTGCATGTCGGTCTTCATCATGATGTGGTCCTCCTCGGGAGCAGAGAAAGCGGGGAGCGTGGAGTGCTCAATGCTGCCAATGCTAAGGTTCCTGGGGTCGCAAACTTCGTTCTCGGAGATGACAGATCTGGGCACAGGCGACGGCGAAGGCGAGAAGGTCTGCATGTTGCCGGCAGAAAGGTGGTATGAGCCATCGACCGAGTTGGAGCCAGATTGAAGGAAGACAGGAGTCATGGGTGGGGATCCAGTCCAGTCACCGCCGGCAAGGACCTCAGAGAAGACCTCCTCTTCGCAACCCTCCTTGACAGCAGGGTAAGCAGACATCATCGGGTTGTTGAAGAAGACACCGTTGGAAGGTGCGGACATGAGGCCACTTGAGGGAGGGCTGTTGGCTGTGCTGAAGCTGCCGGAGGCAGAAAGAGTCGGGGTGGTCGGGAAGTACGAGCAGTTGGTGTCGATGGCCATCATGGCAGGAGGGCTCTGCTGGAGCATGATGGTGGGCTTGTGGTGGTGAGCGTGGGGCGATGCGTCGGGTGTGAGCATTGCGTGGGAGATGTATGCGGGCTGCTGAGCGTATTGCATCTGGGGACCAGCGGACTGAGGACGCTGCTGGTAGATGGGCTGCTGGTACATCATGTACTCAGGGTGTGAGTGGATGGCAGCTGCCGACATGTGACGCTGCTGCTCGTATTGCATGTTCTGTGTTTCACGGCTGTCGGGGGCGTAGTAGTAGAATTGCTGTTGCTGCTGGGCCATTGGAGGCGTAGTGTGCGAGGCGTATTCCATTATACTGATGTTTCTGTGTGCTGCGTATTGTCAGCTACACTTGTTCCAAGCCCACTTCCAAAAGGGTCCACTGACGTCTTGGTGGTGGATCAGGTTAGCTGTGGAAACCGGGACGAAGTCGGTGTCTCGTTTGATGTTTCGATGTCGTTGGTCGGTGCGGTTATTACAGGTGTGTTGTTGTTGTTGTTGTTGTATGTACTGTACTGGACCGGTGTTGGCCGTGGTGTCTTGGTGACTGGTGGTGGTCAACGTTCGATGGAAGTCCGGACGTCTAATAGATATGTAGCAATGTTGGTTGGTGTCAAGGAGAGACGTGGTGTGCACTGCAAGGTGACGGTGTTGTTGTTGTATAGCGTAGAAGGACCCCGTAAAGGAATGAGAGGTGCCTTTCGATCGAGAGTGAGACTGGTGATCGGGATTAATTTCAAGAAAGAAGGACGGGTAGAACGAAGAGAAGGATGACGATAGAAGAATGCAAGGAAGCGAAAGGGCAGCACGATCAGGTTGATAAACCCTGGACCCGGGCACGAGAGACAATGATGGGGAACGGCGCTGGGAGAGAATAGATCGGCGGGAATCCACGACCGCGGGCTGGCGGCCAGGCACACGGCCCAAGATGGATTAGCCAGGTACGGATACTAGTGGCTGCATGGTCCGCGCACGATTCAAGGCGGGTGGGCCTGGGGAGGTCGGGACGACAGAGCTCGGGGCGCTTCTGCCTCTGCCTAGCTCCAGTCGGCCTGCAGGAACGGGAAGCCCAGCTATGGCGCTACGAGGCATATCAGCCCATGATTCGTAGTCGCTTGGTGATGGCTGACAGAAGTCCTGGTTGGGTAGCAGTGGTGCAGTAGCCTGGTGAGCTAGCCAGGTGAGTTCACAGTTGGCTGTACGGTGGACATGCTTCCAGGTTGGTGGTATGGCCACGGTGGCGGCAATAGTAGGATAGTAGTGCTGTAGTAGCAGTACCACAAGACCGAGAGGCGGACACGGCGGACTACTGGCCGGTCGAGTATCTTGCTCGTGGTAGGCTGTGCCTATATTCCATCTCGTGCATACGCCGCATGCATACGAGGTGTATAGTACCAGTCGTCGTCTCTACACGTACATGATGTATGCTGCCGGGTGGCACAAATGCAGCCGAAAATGGAGCTGACGTCCGCTTTGGGCCGGACACGCCGGTGCGGTGGCGAGATGCTGTCTGGCAGGATTACGATGGTTGTTGTTGTGCTGCCAGTCATGCTGCGAGACAGTAGCCCATTCATCCAGTACGCCCGCGGGCAACAAGACGGCTGGCGGAGGACGTGTGCTGCTGGGTGTATCATGGACTCATGGTATGTGGTCGTCTGTCATGTGTACTGCGTTTGTGTGGTGTTGTTTGGCGAGCTCGTCTAGCTTCTGTTCCCGCGTGCCGTGACGAGTGTCGGCCAGTCATGGGCATCGGCATCGAGTCGTGCGTCTGCCGCTGCTGGCCACTCCGAAATCAAACCGATTCTTCTGACTACTATGAGTACCATCGACACGCCTATTTCGATGCAAGCCGCAATCAAGGCAAGAAGCACGTTGGCCCATCATTTGGAAGGCTGATTTAACATTGCTGTGGAGTAGAGACACATGCTCTGCTGAGTCGCTGCGGTGCTGCAGTGGTCATCACTCTGTCGCATACGCTGATGGCTGCCAGGCAGCGCCACCAGACAGTCAGTGACATCCATAGGTCACTATACAAGCCTATGGCAGCCAGAGGCCACACTCCCAGCTCGCCAGTGCCGCCGCCGAGCTGTGCGTCTGGAAAGTACATGGACCAGACAAAGCTCGCCAGCTCTGTGAGACGCTGTCTCTAGACGAGCTCGCCAGCCAGTTGCATCGTTAGGGCAGTCCAGTAGTAGTCCAGTCGTCCAACGCTCGCTTTGCCGTTCTACCAGTAGTAGTTGCAACATCGCCGTCGTCGCTCACCGCGGCAACCAACGTGAATGTGGGCGTGGCAGCCTGGGGTGTCCAGACAATTTTCTTCAGACATGAAGCCTGCTAGCAGTATTTGTCGACCACAACCCTATGTTCACCACACTCTGAAGTACTCACCCATACAGTAGGCGAAGACCTCCAAACACCTGAAACAACCCTCAAATCCGAGACGCCGCAGCTGGCCTGGGATCGCCTCGTACATCTGGCCTGTCAGTCTGCCACAAGTCGCGGTGCCGGCGATCGACTTCTCGAATGGACCGGCGCCGTATTGGTGAAACGAAGCGTCGTCTGTCCTTCGCCAGCGCCTCCACACCCGCCAGGGTCATATCGACGCGGCCATAGCGCTTGGAAGATCAGCATATACCTCGCCCGCCCCGCCCGAAGTCTACTTGCTTTGCTTGTGCTGATGCCGGTGCTGGTGCTGCCGCTGCTGGCCTCGTCGACTAAACTGTATGCCACGACATCGCGTCGACTGCTATAGTACCGCCGTTGGAGAGGCAGGAGGAGGGACTGGGTGTCTTACCATAGCCTACACCTCTTCGGAGCTCCCTGCAACGTGGTGCTAAGACACATTATCGCGAAAGAGGTGCACGCACAGCACCGCTCACCGACTCGCCTCTCAACTCGTCTCGTTGTCCGCTACGTTATCATCAACAATGATCTTCGCGCAGGAACAGACACCATGGCCGCAGAGGGTCTTCTTTTCGAAATTGTCACGCCTAGCTAGCGCCAGGAACGTAGCGGATACTAATGCGCCCTCGACCACTCGCGCGGCGCGCAGTCAGGCACAAATCTAGAGAAGATTTAGAGTGCGAGATAGCATAATTGGCAGCAATTACATCCGAAGGCCGACAGCACAGCATCCTCCAAGGGCTCCTCGTGCTTGCTACGTCAGATGCAGCTTCCTCCGTTCCATCAAGTCTCCTTCGGCCGCGTACCTGCATGAGATGATGCTCCACTGTTGCCCTTTGCATGATTGCGTCCAGTTATAGTACAGTTTTCTGCAAGGCACATGAGGGCGTGCTCTATCTCAAGCACTCTACATGTATACATGTGCCTCTCAAGCAGTTCGCCGCGCAGACCGCTTGTGCAGCCCGACACGCATGCAATCACGCTACATGTCCTCGCCCCCAGAAGAGTGCAACTTCGCTTGCACAATAACCCTGTCCGCCCTGCTGTCTTCACACGCGGCCAGCCGGGGCGGCGAGAGATTCGCTTTCGCAGGGCTCGCGCACGTGCTGCATCCCAGTCCGACGTGTCCGGCAGCTAGAGTTGTGCCTTGTAGCCCTTGTTGGAAGCTCGATGAGGCTTTGCTTTGCCGTGCGGCGTGCCTCTCTGCTGGGCCATCTGTTCGCTTTCCATTACGTTGCCGGCCCTCGGCCGCAGATTGCGTTTTCCCTCTGGCTTCTGGCAACGTCTTCTGGCGCCGGCACAATCGCCCGGGGAAATTATACCTCATCGTCAGTAGTCCGCCGGGTCCTATCTACACTCGGCAGGTCGACGACTCCAAGACTCGAGACCCTCTTGCATAGCCGCGATAGTGCGCGCCGCTCCATTTCCCGACTCGCTCGCAACTCCACACCCGTCATTTCGACAGAGACGACCTCGTGATCCGCGTCCGCCCAGAGAGTCATGCTGTGAACTCGGCATTCGCTCGCGAGCGGTCGACCCTTCACAGAACGGTGGACGATGCGAGCGGCCGAACGAACGCAACAGCCACTTGACTACTAGTTATCGTGACTATCTGAAAAGCACAGTCTGGAGGCGGCCACCGGAATGGCCAGCCGCGGCGATGCGCGCCATTTCGTCCAGGCCAAGCCAAAGAGGATTTGTGTGCGAGCCTGGATTAGGTATTTACCCTTCAGATCAGAGCAAATACCGGCCGGCCGGCACCTAGAGAAAGGCCATTTCGAATCTTGCTTCCTTTCGGCCATCCAGCCTATAGGGCCAACGTGCGTGACACGCTCGGGTGGCAAATAGTGCGAGTAGCTTGCTCTGCCACCTCAATGGTTTTGCGTTTCTGCGTTGGCGTGATGTACCGACCGCGTATAGCAATCTCCCGTAAGCTTTCGACGGAATAGTGACTGCAAGGCAGCTTTGCGTGAAGGGCTGCGTCAACCTCGGATTCCGACAACCTTACACGCCACAGCCACGCTGCGGACGAGATAGTCCACCCTACATTAGTAGATAAGATCTGCTAATACTATTTGATGTTGCCTTTGGGGGGAAGGACGGATTTGGGCCGCCATACGCAGACTTTCCAACGCTCTCGCATTGCAAATTTGCACTACTTGACAAAGTCGCGCATAGCTTGCCTGCATGCAAGTGATATGCAGAGCGCGAGCTTTTTTTTCTTCCTACAGTACAAGACCAAGGTGAGGTTGCGTTAAACTGGGGCAGGCACGGCTGAGTGTCTCACTCGCAAACAGCTGTACAGTAGTGGCTTCGGGAAGAAAAAACTCACATTGTGACAGGGAAAACAGGGACGAAGACTGCCTAACTCAGCTCGAGCCTTCTTGACAAGCCTCGTGCCGCGTACCAAGGTCCACGCAAAAGTCAACAGCTCTCGAAACAGTCGCGTGCACAGCGCGTGCTGGCGCGTTGACAAGAGCGGTTCAGATGAGACACCACATGGCCGAAAGCAGACAACACGTCCCCCAGCCGCAACCAGCAGAAAGAGGCACAGGTTCAACGAAAAACAGAATCGATATAGACCGGGCAGTCAACACTTTCGAGACATACACACAGTCCCGGCATGCCACGTGGAAATGGTGCCAGCGCGTCGGGTTGTCTGTGGTCCCATATTTCTTACCCATAACCGACAACACCGCCCCTCTCTCCCCGCATAACACAACAGATCATATACATGTCAGGTACGCCTTTGGCGCAGTGGCTTGCCTATATGCGACCATGAAACTTCATTGCGTGTTCGGCTGGGAGATTGCAGTCTGCATATGCGAGCGAGCAAACCTATACCGCCACCTCTCGAAGAAGCCACTCCCACAGACGCGCAAAGTACGCCTCGCTCACCGGCTCCACCGTGCGTAAGGCTGGGAGTCTCTCTATCGACCGCTGAACAGCGAATGCCTTGCGTTCCGTCGCCGTCGGCGACTCCTCCGTACCGTCAATACCACTTTGCCGTCCTTCGACCACCACCACCTCCTGTTCCTGGCCGTTGGAGTACGCGCGCTTCCAGTGCTCGAGCAACTGCAGCGCTGGGTGTTGAGAGCCCTTGTCCGCCAGCTGCTCGAGCTTCGCAACCCACGCGGCCGGCGACAGCGTTTCAAAGTCCTGCCTCTCCTTTACCCATCGGAGCAGCTCGCTCCACTCCGGCCTGGTATGGTAATTCACAACATGGTAAACTTGGACCCCGTCGGACTCTCCAGCGCCGATCGTTCGCTCGGCTCCTTGGATCATTGCCAGTGCCGCGATATCGACGGGCAGCCAGTCGAGCACTTCGCCTTCCAGCTCGGGCAGCGCGGCGGTCTCTTTCACGCTGCTCAACATCAACGGCCATGCCTCCTTTGCGTTCCACACGCCTGTGTCGCTGGCGCCTGCCAACTGGCCCACGCGGAAAATCCCAACTCGGCCAGTCAACCGCGGGTTGCTGTTTGCGCGTGCGCAGACGTGCTCCGCGACCCACTTGCTGCGAGAGTAGCCCAGCTCACTCGCCGCCGCTGGGTCATCCACGAGCACCTCAGGGATGGTCGAAGCTGGATACGACATGACGCTGGCAACGGACGAGCAGAAAGCAATCCTCGGCGCAGGGCGTGAGGCCGGTGCAGCGAGTGCCAGCGAAATCAGGTGCGACAGACCTCCAATGCTGTCTTTGGCAAAGCTGCGCAGCTTCATACGGAAGTTGACTGACCAGGCAACATGCATGATGACGGTCGCCTCGCGGGCAACGGCAGAGTACGTTTCATCGTCCAAGCCGAGTCGAGGGTCAGCCAGATGCGCCGGCAACACGACGACTTTCTTCTCGAGGTCATCGGTCAACGCGCGCAATTTGCGATATGCCAACGCCTTAGCTACCCTTTCTTCCGCTGCGTGGAAATCCGCTGCCCGTACCAAACAGTACACCTTGCGGACAGAGGCTAGCGATCGATACTGGTCCAGCACGTGAGCACCTAGAGCGCCGGTCGCACCGGTCAGCACGACAACGTTTCGCTCGTCAGTGATGTTGTCGTCGTCCCCGCTAGTCCTCTTTTCTCCTTCTACAGATTGGAAGTTGCTATACTCTTCAACCAACTGCCGCATCAGTGTCAGCTCATCGTCGGCAGAGCCACCTGGAATCAAGGCTCGACCGTGTCGCCGTTTGAGGACATAGTCCGCCAGACCGGAAACTGTCTGGTAGTCTTCGACAACGGTGATGGGTAGGTCTCTCTTTTCGGCTGGCAACAATTGGCGCAGGCGTCCTCGTATCTGCATGCCAGCCACAGAGTCGATGCCGTACGAAAACAAGTCCGTCTGGTCTGTGAGTTCGGCCTTGCGAGGCGCGACCTTCGTGACAATCGATCTGATCGTTTCGGTCAAGTCTTCGTCTTTGACGTCCGTCTTGTCGCCACCATCAGCATCGCCGTATGCGCCCTCAATCTCTTTTCTAAACCTCTTCTCAGCAGCACCACGAAGTATCGTTCCCTTGCTGCTTTTCTCCAGGGGTGTAGTCAAAGTCGCCATCGCCACTAGCATGCCCTTGGACACCCTTGCGTGGTCTTGAGACTCGTTATTGAGCTTTTCGATCGCTGGCCAGAGCTGTTGCACGAACTCGTCGTCGCTCATCTTCTGCGCTTCGCCAGACTTGAACAGCAGTGCACCAGGATAAGGCTTTCCAGTTCCGAAGATCAAGGCATCCTCCACCAGTTCTGAAATTGCAATTGCTGCTTCCAGAGGTGCCGGATCGAATTTCTTGCCCGTGATCAACGTCAGCTGCGAATCCGCACGCGAGTGATATTTCCACGCGTCAGGAACAGTGGGATGCGGCTCAAAGATATCGGCTGTGGCAAAAGCGCCATCCTCGCGATTTTTCTTGGCCATATGAGGCCAACCAGGGAGTACCACCAGCTCGCTCAAATTGTCGTCCCGGGCTTCGAAGCGAACGAAAGCTGCATCTGAGGGCAAGCGCAAGTGCTGCCACTCGCCATCCTTGCTGTAATCTCTGTGCGAGCTCATCAAGAATCCGCACTCTGCACTGCCAAAGCGTGAGATGAGGTTCACACCTTGCTTGACGAGCCTGTCGCCAATCTCAGCAGGGAGAGCGGCGCCACCCACACCAACAATAGACATTGACTGCAAGTGCTTCAAACCGGCTGAGTCGGCTTCGAGCATCTGCAGCACGTAAGGTACTGAACTAAAGTACTTGACTGGAGGTGCCTTGCTCTGAGATGCTGCTTCCGCCGCCACGTCCAGACATTTGACCACATTCGTTGCAGTGATAGGGACGCCCTTTCCAGGGAACAACCAGATCAAGGCGCCACTCGTCCAAGCACGGAACAAGTCTGCGATTCCACCATGGTAAAGAGGTGTGGTAGTGAAAGTCGCATTGTCTTTGCCTGACTCGAACGATGGCAGGACGCAGACCGCCGCGCGATGGGGCTGAGGAATAGGCTTGGGAGTTCCCGAAGACGTCCCTGAGGTGTGGTGCAGGTATGCGACGTCGTTTTCCTGGACCGCAGGGCTGACTGCTGGTAGGTTTTCCGGCTGACGTGAGACCACATCGGATACCGACCTTTCTCCGTCGAAAGATAGCTTCCGTGCTGTAATCGTAGCACCATCGTGCGCCGCAGCCTCCTCGGCCAACTCAGCGTAAACCTCGTCGTGTAAAAGCAGACTGACCTCGCACTGCTCGCAGAGACTCTTGATAGCAGCCGGTCGACACTGCGGCGCAATCAACAAGACCGCATGCCCAAGCCTCATCAACCCCAGCCAAGTGAAGAGGAATTCCGCCGTGCTGGGGCACAGGAGTCCGACAGTCGAACGACGCCCAGACAGTGTCTCCCCATTGTGGGCCAAGAGCTGCTGAGCTGTGTTAACTGAGCCGGCCAAGATTTCCGAAAACGTGTAGGTCCGGTAAGTCCATTCGGTTTCGTCCTGGCCACTTTTGCCTGAGGAAGATGGGGTAGTGTAGAACCCCACGGCAGGCCTGTCGGGGTTGCTTTTCGCCTGCGATTCCACGAACTCGTTGACGTTTTGCACGCTCTGCTGGTTCTTCAGCTCGGCCGCTTGGCCCAGCGTGCAGGTGAAGTAGGTCGGGTCCATCTGAGGCTGGTGATGTTCCTGTCTCTCTCGAATCGTAACTGCAAGTCGATTTGTAGTGACCTCTGAACCCTGTAGAGTAGTAATGAATGGTGGGGTGTGTAAACCTAGCCACCTACATGTAACGTGTACTCGAATGTGGTTGTTGAGAGAGAGCTCTGGAGTCAGCTCCTCCTCCTCCTCCCGCATGGCTACGTTAGGTACTATTGAGATCCACCTTTCCGGTTGCCATCTGCCATCTGCAGCTTCCAGATTGGACTAGACGTGTTGGTTTCTACGCAATCGTTTGATCGAAGCAGCATGGTGACGTGACGATATGCATGTCATTCGATCCACATGTTCCTGCCTAAGGCACTCAGATCTCGCCCAACCTTCCTTCCGAAACGGCCACTTTCGGCGTTTGAATCAGTGTTTCAATGTTTCTCAAGAACGAAGGCAGCATCACTCCTCCTCCTCTCCTACAAGATCTCGCGCAAGACGCCGCACGCCCAACATGGCACCCACCACCGATCCACCCCAACAACCCCAAAAAGTCTCCCTCTCCCTCGGCCGCTTAAAGAAAGCCGCACCACCAGCCCCAACCAACGGCGTCAAAAGACCCCGCGACGCCCTGCGCGAAGACGAAGACGGCGGCGAAGATGCAGAAGAACAGCAGCGCGCGACCAAAGTCTCGCATTTCGACCTCAAAGCCGGCGGAGCGCTCGACGAGTCTAATCGCGAAGTCAAGAATGCGCCGCTGGTGATTGCTAGGCAGGCGAATCGCGACTGGAAGGATGCGGCGAATCGGAAGAAGAGGCAGAGGAGTGGGCTGCCCGGAAGGGAAGAGAGAGGGGAGGGTGGAAGGGAGGAGAGAAATGGTGCGGGAGCAGGCACGACAGAGCCGTCGAAGATCTTTGGGGTCAGTCTGGCGATTTCGCGGGGTGAGGATGCGAATGGAGCTTTGGAGGGAGCTGAGAAGACGCAGGAGGTACCGCCTGAGCCTAATGCGGAGGTTTCAGTTGTTGCGCCTAAGACAGAGGACGAGGAGGCTATGGACGCTTTACTTGGCCGGACGAAGAAGTCTGAGTTGATGATTCCTGCTCTGACCGAAGAGGACGCTTTCCAAAATGACGTTACCGAGGCGCCTGATATGGCAACCCTGGAAGACTACGCGCGGGTGCCAGTCGAGCAATTCGGCGCTGCGATGCTGCGCGGCATGGGCTGGAAGGACGGCGACGGCATTGGCTTGAACAAAGGCACGAAACAGACCAAAGCAAAAGTCCCGGAGCGCAGACCTGCTTTGCTCGGAATTGGAGCGAAGGAGGAGGCTGCCGTGGCACAGGAGATGGGGACTTGGGGGAAAGCTGCTAGGGGAAAGGGAGGGAAGGAGCCCGTTGTTTATAACCCGATTCTTCTTCGGGACAGGAAGACTGGGGAGATGTTTACTGAGGAGGAGGCGAAGAAGCGGGACGAGCAAGATGAGAGGGAGAGGTATGAAATGGAATTTGAGAGGAAGGAGCAGGAGAGGGAGCGAGAGCGAGGGAAGGACAAGGATAAGGGACGAGAGAGCCGGAGGAGGAGGGATGATGAAGACGATGAACGGGAGATGCGCAGGGAGAAAGATAGGCGGCGCGATCGTGGAGACGACAGGCATAGAGATCACGACAGGGAGAGACGGCGTCGAGACGGCGATGGCGGGGAAGACGAAGAGGAACGCCGGCGTCGAAAGGACAAGGAGAGGAGGCGACGCGAGCGAGAGGATGAAGATTATGATCGCGAGCGCTCGAAGCGCCATGATAGAGATCGGGACAGCCATCGACGACGGGAGAGGAGTCGCGAGCATAGGCGGCGTTGATGTTAGTCTCTGTCGAGTACCGGTTTGAAATGTTCACTGCGGCACAATATACCCGTTGCAGTCGAACGATGCGCTTTTCCTGAAGAGCTGAGAAGTGTCTTTAGGAACATACATGTATTCACCAGCAAACTGAAACGCTTGCCCATCTTGCCTGCAATCTCTTTGAGCATCGCAGCCTTTCATAAGGACGACCCCCGCCGCCCTTTTCGTTGACGTACGATCGTTCTAACGATCTAACGAACGAGAACACCGTCCTGACCTGGGTCATATGACCGACAATCGATGTCTCGATCAATTCGCTCGTTGCAGAAAGATACACAACTAACATTCCTGCAATCAAATGTACTTGGGCCATTCCTCAATCGATTGCCAATCATTACATGGTCAAGCTGGCTTTGAGATTTGGCGAAACGATTATTAATCGAATTCCACAACCGATGGCACAGAGACGCACGCAACACCAATAAAAGCAAACCAAGGACATGCAAAATGGCAGCATCTAACAGGTACAATTCCGATTGCTTTAAGAGTATATAAAGTGTGATGCGGTTCTGATATACATTGTTTTGCGATCGGGAAAAATTGGTAGCACTAACCCTACCAACCCCAAATCGAGACCTCACAAACGATTCGCGCGTTACTACAAGCATTGCATGCGTCCTCTGTCGATGTTTCCGATGATGAGATACATTTTCGTATACCCTCAATGGTTGTAAACTATGCGATCGGTACGTAGTAGCTCATCCTCCTCCTGCAACCCTTTACCGAAACACGATGCACAAACAGACTTTGGACCGATACATGTGCTCTTGCCACCGGACTCGGGAAGTATGCCAGCAAAAAGAACATCAGACAGCCGAAGAAGGTCATCTAAGCTGCAGGAAGTGAGGCTCGATTGATCGAAAGCATCGACCCAGATGGAGGGGAGTAACTAAGGACCTTTTGTATTCATTTCGTGAAGAAGCCATTAGGTGGACCAAAACTCAACGAGGAGCAAGCTCATTCCAACCCAAATCTAAACAATACATAACATACAAAACAAAACAGTATTCCCACCGCCCAGACCACTAGAGGAAGTAGTCAGAAGGAGAAGCTTCCAAAAAACGCCAACGCTATGCAGAAGAGTGTATATTACAGTCCAAGAAAACGCACGGGAGGCGGTCTCATCTGTTCGACGCGCCTAGCCCGACCCAGCACCATAAGCATCGAGGGAAAAGAAGCCCCGAAAGGCAGCGTCCATGGGGTCTGATCATCAGCAGCAAACCGCCCAACAACGATAGCACCATCATCAACGTCAAGCAACCTGCCCCACCAACCCAATAAAAAGCGCCTGCGCCGCCACCTGCAGCGTCCACAGCCCCACCTTGCGCATCCTGCGACTCGTCCGATCCGCATCCGTGATGTCCCTCGAAAACGCCTCATAAGTCTCCTTGCTCAGATCGTCCAGCAGTCCCGAGTCGAAAATCGTCCAAGAACCATCAAACTCGCTCTGCTGTTTTACCACACGGCAGTGGACGGGGATGAAAGCGCGCTTGGAGTTGATGTAGGCGACGATGGGACGCACGAGGGCGTTGTTGACGTAGGAGAGGTCCTTTGTGAAGAGCGGGACCGAGGCGCGCACGTCGTTGAGGTGCACGCGAAGGTCGAAGATGATGAAGCGCGAGTCGGAGGGGTTGTCGCTGCCGTTCGGTGGGGAGGTTGAGAAGGATGGGAGATGGGGGGAGGTGTTTTCGTGGGTGCGGTAGGCGTCGGTGGAGGGTTCGTGGTCGTTGTTGTCGATCACGTCGTAGTCCATTCCGCGGTCTTTGGTGTTGTGGAACGGGGTTTGCATGTTTGTCACAGAGGTTTCAATGCGGTCGTAGAAATCGGTTACTACTTTTACGATTCCCTCGTTGTCGTCGCGGGGGATGGTGATGTCGGCTACGATGTCGACGTTGCCTTCTTGGATCCAGCTGAGGGGGCCGTTCACACCTCGGTTGAGGTGGTCGATCTTGAGGCCGTCAAGACGGAGGCGGCTTTGTTTCTTCCATTGGCGAGGGTCGCCGATGGAGGCACCGCCGTCCATTGCGACGCCGGTGTGGCCGTGCGCTTGGACGGGGTGGATTGTGAAGAGGGAGTTGTCGAAGGATCCGCTCATTGTTGTTGCTGATAGGAAGTCGTAGAAAAGCCACTGTTTTCTCAGCCTGGGCAGTTCACAGCTGAAGATGCTGATTGTGAATGGCCGGAAGTTGTTGGGCTGATATAGGGTGAGGAGGACGTCCGACATCTTGAAATCATCAATTTCAAAGTCGCCAATGTTGTGTGTGTGACGGTAACTTTTGGGATCGATGTTCTCATCAGTCCAGTGGACAAAGGTGCGGTCGACAACACCACGCACACCACGTACTTCAACGTCCTGCAGCAAGCCTTTGCCGTTGAACCACTTGGTAAACGACAGCGTCACGTTGACTGTGTCAATCGTGACATCGAATTGCGTGTAGTTGGTGTCCTCATCAGGGTCGTACTCGTCTTTCGCGGCTTGAGTCGCAGCGGCAGCAGCAGCGGCAGCCTCAGTCGACGAACCTTTACTGACAGCCCTCTCACGTGTCCGCTTTCCAGGTCGTCTCGACACGAAGACGTTGCGGAATGTGATCACGCCGTCCTTCCAAGTAGGAACGATGGCAGACTCAAAAACGACCTTCAGACCGGACGATTTCGTGAGATACTCGCCCACCCTTCCCGCCAGCGTTTCTTGCGCAAACACAGTGTTCAGCGCAAGAATCAACAAAGAGAAGAATGTCGTCGTTCCGATGACAACCCAGAGCACGTGTCCCCAGAAGATCCAGCTGAGGAAGGCGAAGATCTCGTCTATTCTGAACGGTCTTGCCGATCGAATGGAGAACCATTTGAAGCGGACGCCCAGACGTTGCCAGAAACCAGTTGCAGCGGCCAAAAGTTCTTCTTTTGTTGGGCGGTGCAGATGAGGCAGGTGATCGAGCAGATGGTGTTTTCCACCAGCAGCGGCGGCCGAAGCACTCTTCACGGCATTCTGTGTCTTCGATGTTGGCTCGACCTTTTGTTCATTATGCGCCGACTTTTTCTCAAGCGGCTTTGCCTTTTCGCTCTTCCATCTCTTCTGTGCAAGTGTGATAATCGAGCCCGGTCGGAAAGAGGATGATGATGGGTTATCAAGGTTGTTGACGAATGATCGGTTCGATGCGCGTAATACGTGCGACACTGGCGTTAAAGCGTTTGTTGATTTGTTGACAATGGATACATTTCGTGCTTTTGATGTACTATTCCAGGTCGCGCGACTTGATGGAAAGGCATGTGATGAGAGCGATCTACTGGTATTGATACCGCAGTGCAGAGGAGAAAGGTTTCGGGCAGCCGGAAGGTCGATGGAACAGAAAGTTGTTTGCTGCTGGCGGGCTATCGTCGCGACATGGCGGCTCATTGTATTCTCATCGTGGACAGTCGCTCGGTCCTGGTCAAGCAGAGGTCGAGGTTGATGTCGAAATGGTAGGGGGTGGAAGGAGCGGTGGTGGTGGTGTTGCTGGGTGACGAATGATTTGAAATGGACAAAAGCAAAGACGACGCGAGATCTTGAATTGAAGCTTTCGGACTCTCCATGACGACTGATCGCTATCACTAGGGTTAGGGTAGCTTATCGAAGGAGGAAATCTGCAATCTCAAATCTGAAGACCCTCACTAAAAAGATTCTGGAGTGCGCTAGCCGAGTCAAACATTCAATCTTTACCACCACCACCACAACCAAAGAAAACACCCTCGAACATTTCACCTAAACAAATCAATACCGCCATCATGCCCGCCCCCACCGCCCTCCAAAGAGCGCCCGACGCCCTCGCCATCGAAGAAACAATCCACGACGCGCCCCAGTCAGCAGTCGACCAAGACGTCCTCATCCACACTAGCACCCAGCCCGAACCCTTCCAAGAAAGCACCGCCCAAGAACCCGAGGCTTCAGACAGCATGCAAGTCGACAGCGAGAACCGCCCCGTCTTCGCCCCGGAAACCGCCTCCAAATCCGCCGTGCGCATCGAGGAGCGCAAAGTCCGCATCCCGCCCCACCGCATGACACCGCTCAAGACCGCCTGGCCCAAGATGTACCCGCCGCTCGTCGAGCACCTGGGCCTGCAGCTGCGCATGAACATCGCCAAAAAGGCCGTCGAGCTGCGCACCTCCTCGCAGACTATCGACACTGGAGCGCTGCAGAAGGGCGCCGACTTCGTGACTGCTTTCACCCTTGGCTTTGATGTCGACGACGCTATTGCGCTGCTCCGTCTCGACGATTTATACATTGAGACGTTCGAGGTCAAGGACGTCAAGACTCTCAACGGCGAGCACATGAGCAGAGCCGTGGGCCGTATCGCAGGCAAGGACGGCAAGACCAAGTTCGCGATCGAGAATGCGAGCCGGACGAGAATCGTGCTGGCCGACCAGAAGGTGCACATTCTGGGTGGTTTCAAGAACATTCACATTGCCCGTGAGGCGGTTGTGAGTTTGATTCTTGGCAGCCCGCCTAGCAAGGTTTACGGCAACCTCAGGACTGTTGCCGGCAGGATGAAGGAGCGCATGTAAATTACATGTTCGTTTCGTTACGACAAATTTACTTCTAGGAACAAAAAGGATGGCTATGCTGGACAGGATTTTGTGGTGGCATGGCGCTGGATGCTTATAAGAAAAATCGGGAGAAAGTGGGGGATATAAAAGCAGATGAAGGCATGATCACTTTTAGCGAGGCGTTTGGGCGTGGTTATCATAAAGAACGACATACGAGAAAGCATTCGATGCTTGAATCAAACAATTTCCAAGGCTAGACCTAGAGACTGAGAGCATTCCATTGGGTGAAGCCGATCGTTCTATTGACCAGAAGGGAGAAACTCGAGGACACACTTGAAGGTCTGATTCCGATGTTATATGGCCACGCCTAGAGAAGTGCGCCTTGTACGATTGGCTGGACAGGAGACACCGCGAGCGATTTTGTTGTTCCCGTCGTTCCCATATCAAACACCCTGCCTCTCAGACAACATCAACGTGTGTGTGACCGATCTTCCAGCCATGCCCTCTCTCCCCATCCGACGTCCTCCCAAAACAGAGTCCCAAACACCGAGCAGATGCAATGCAAGATCCCATCTTTCTACAAGGAATCCTCCTCAGCCTTCCTCGCCTCCATAATCTGATCAGCAACAACCCTCCTCTCATCTCTCAGCGAAAGGAAAACCTGTTCAAGATCACACAAAAAGTCAGCAATCAGTTCAACCATCATCCAATCACCCCCCAACCCTTCCAACCCACCCAAGCACGAAAACAAGACAAACTCACCCAATACCAAACCATCAACTCCATAAAAGCCCAACTAAACACCCAACTATTACACAAATTCGCCCCCACCCCGGTCGCAGCACCCAACATTCCCCCCTCTTTGCAGAGATACGAGTAAGCCGTCAGCGCAAACAAGACCGTGAGGCGCACAGGCACGTTTCCCAGCCAGTATTCGAGGGCCGGTAGGGCGGGGAGGGAGGCTGCTGTCAGGTCTGAGAGGCCGAGGAAGACGAGCAGGACGGCGATGAAGGCGGAGGCTTCGGAGGGGGTGTCCATTGTTGTTATGTGCGGCTACGCATACGCATACGCATATTAGCATCTGTTTGTTGTTTGTTCGTTCTTTTGCGATTGGGGGCTAGAGGGATTTACGAGGCGCATTGATTCTCCCAGCATAAAGACTACATTTTGGTCGACGAGCTTGCGCGGCGAGGCGAGGAAGAAGTAGGCGGCGCTGAGGTGGAAGATGGAGACGGTGCGGATGAGGGTGTAGGGGGATAGCCAGCCCATTTTTGCGTTTGAAGGAGTGTGTTGGTTGGTTCAATGGTTGTGATGAATTGGTTGTCGCTCAGTCGCTCCTGGGACTTTTGTGGTGGACCCTGAGATGTTTCCTCTGACGTCTGAGGACCTTGGGATCTCCTTTTGAACTCACATCTTTTCCGCGACCATAACATCAATTTTTCTGAACACAGGGATACGGCCTCGACGGAGATCTTGATCCTCACTACTGGCCTCAAGAGAAGCCATTTCTACCGCGAAAAAAGAAAAGTCCAAGAGTTCGAGGTGACCGCCGACAACGCCACAGCCTCACTGCTTCATCCCTCAATGGTTGACTTCCTCGAGCTCGCCTACCAGTTCGATGAGAATGATTTCAATTTCTTCCACTACTTGACGGATCTAAGAGGCGCTGGTGATTGATCCCTGAGCTTCAACGAACGTCTGGAGGATCTTGAAAATGGTAATCGATTCTACACGCTCTACTCCACCGACCAAACCCACGCGTCGAATCCAGAAGGATAAACTCAAAGCACTCGATTCAATCGGAACGATCAAGGTGGTCGCTGTGTACAGAAAGCTAGGTTGAGTTTAGGGACGACGTGTTACACGCAACATCGATGTTATTCGATTCAGGATTTTGTCAGTCGTCGTGTATTGAATCGACCATGCCAACCCTAACCCTGACAACAACCTCGGATACAGATTAGGTTGTGCACGGATTGATAGGCCAACGATAACGACGTTCTTGACGAGCAATGCGAATACCAATCCCATTCATCAACATCACTCTTCATCCATTTTTACATAGCTAATGCTAGAAGCAGCCATGGACGAGAAGATGGACGACGAGCGAACGCCACTCCACCGCGGACGGCCGCGAGGGCTCCGACATAACGCCTCATCTCTAGCCGGACTCGTCCTAATCTTCATCGCCGCGATGTATACCGGCTCATACTTCTACGGCATCCCAGGCCACGCCGTGAGAACCCCAGCCCAAACAATCCTAGACAACCACCCCCTAATCGACGGCCACAACGACCTCCTCATCACTCTGCGAGTAGCCTACCACAACAAAATCAACAACCCCAACTTCACCAAACCCTTCGAAGAAGGCGGCCTGACCGGCCACCTAGACATCCCCCGTCTGAAGCAAGGCCAACAAGGCGGCGCCTTCTGGAGCACTTTCGTCCCCTGCCCAGCAGACGGCTTCGACTTCTCCGACAGGAACTACGCCGGCTCCGTCAAAACAACCCTCGAACAGATAGACCTCTTCCAACGCCTAGCAGAGCGGTACCCCAAGCTCTTCACCCTCTCTAGAAGTGCGAAAGAAGCCGAGCAAGCTTTCGCACACGGCAACCTCATCTCCCCCCTCGCAATCGAAGGCCTGCACCAGATCGGAAACTCCCTCGCCACTCTGCGCTTGTACCACTCGCTCGGAGTCCGCTACGCCACCCTAACCTGGAATTGCCACAACAAATACGCCGACGCAGCCGTAGTCTCCGTCGATGGGAAATCCGTCGCCTCCAAACCCTACCACGGCGGAGTCAGCGAAGCCGGCCGCCAGCTCATCCTCGAAATGAACCGCTTGGGAATGCTGGTCGATCTCAGCCACGTCAGCGTCGACACCATGCGCGATGTCCTCGGCGGCAGCAGCGCAGACAAAGGCTGGAAGGGAAGTGTTTCGCCGCCGATCTTCAGCCATTCCAGTGCAAAAGCGCTCTGTCCGCACCCCCGCAATGTTCCTGATGACATTTTGCAATTGGTCAAGAACCGCAATGGACTGGTGATGGTCAACTTCTCCCCCGACTTCATCAGCTGCATCGACGTCGGGGACCCCAGCGGTTTGCCCAAATACGTCGACGCCAACAACACCCTCGCGCAAGTCGTCAGGCATATCACGTACATCGGCGAGTTAATCGGGTATTCGCACGTGGGGATTGGGACGGATTACGACGGGATCGAGACTACGCCGAGAGGGCTCGAGGATGTTTCGAAGTTCCCGGCGCTGGTCGAAGCGTTGCTGGAGGCTGGGGTCAGCAAGAATGATATCGCGAAGATTATAGGCAGGAATCTGTTGAGAGTCTGGCATGAGGTTGACAAAGTCGCGGCCGAGTTGCAGAGGACGATGGAGCCGGTTGAGGAGGATTTGGGGTTTGATTGGGATTAGTGGGATATGTAGTTTCGGAAAATTGTTATAGATGGCGGCGGCCTTGGTTCCATCTATTGTGACAGCCGGCTCCACCAAAGGGTCCCCAGAAATGCACTTGTATCTTAGCTGAACTGAACAAAACCACCGAGGCGCGCCAAAAATCTGAGCGAGTACTTAGGTAGCAGTTCGTTCGCGAAGCCATTGCCGCGATCCCAAGTCGGATACCGGACTGCCGAGTTTCGACACAGACAGACAGGGCGAAGACCGTGCCACGAAGAAAGGTCAGGTCTCCCCGAGCAGAAAGAAGCTGCCGCCGTCAATACCGAAAACGACCTTGACACAATGATATGGTTGGTGGTGGTATCGGCGATTTTCGCCACACCGAGCTCGTCCGTTCTGTTGAGAGCGTCGAGTCGAGTCGTCGACTCCAACTGGCAAGATTATCTCTATTGTACTTGAAAAGGATGTGTGGTGTGGAAAAGCTAGGTCTGTAACAGACGCCTCCTCCTGCTCCTGAACATCATCTGCGACGCCAAATGGCAGGAGAATTGGACGCTCTACAACGGGGACAACACCGGGGCATTGCAGCATTTAGTCGATTGCTGTTTGTCGGTGGTGGTATCATCAAACTCCCGCCAGTACGAAACGACATGTTCCGTTGAGAGGGTCGATTGTAATTTGGGAAATATCTCCGAGGAACTGATCATGGAGAGTTGCGCTCATACCATCATCTCTGAACACTCGAATCCATTCAAGGGATGGGAGGATGTTGGTGCTTGGTGCGTCGCGTCGCCTCGGTGCTGGCGAGGGAGGGAGGTTGTGGTTATGTTGTCAGCTTGGTTTGGCGGGCTTGAGGAGTGGTCGTAGTTGTGTGTTTAGGAGAGAGATAATTGTAGTAGTCATCTCACTAGATACTGTAGCTTGTGTGTGGAATCCACAGTTTTCATGTGTACATTTCTTGACAACCAGCACGGCGAGTTCCAGCGGGGTTTCGGTCTCCCCAACAAGAGGGCTACCCACTCGCGCGAATCTGTTCTGGGGTTCTGTTATGGTCAGTTAAATTAGGTGTTATCAGCGACTCTCGCGCGTTGAAAAAATGTGCTAGTACCGGTGAGATACGGGTTTTGGATCAAAGATCGCCAGATTGGAGATTTTCCTCATTAGAGCACACACACTCGGAATCTATCTATCTGTATCAGCCAGACTTTGAACTTCATCATACACTGTTTCCACTGTCAATCCAAGCAGCCCGAATCCTGATCACAGAGCCAGCCACCAACAAAAGAAAGCAAAAGAAAGTATCAAAGCAGAACACGCTTCATCATTGCCCGCAGAAGAAAGAAAACAAACAATCAATCATCGCAAAAAGCCAAAAAGAACTCGGCCTGAGGGTATCGAGCGAAAAAAAAAGAGGAAAAGCACAAAAAGAAAAAAAAAGTCGAAACGCATCAGCATCAAACCCGGATCTACGCAGCCGTCATCTCAATCTTCTTCCCCTTGACACTCTTCCACTCAAAGAACACCGCGCCAACAACACTCAGCACCGAAGTCGCGACCGCCACATAAAAGGTATTCACCAACGCGCCGTTATAAGCCTCTTGCACAGCACCCAAAAACTCCGCCGGAATCAACCTCTGCAACTCCGTCGCGCCCGCTCCGAGAACAAAGGCAGGATCCAAGCCCGGCACAGCGGCTCTGACGTTCTTGAGCAGCGAGTTTGTGAAGACGTTCTGCGCGACGGAGATGAAGAGGGCGCCGCCGAGGGTCTGCGAGAACATAGCCAGCGCCGTGCCGGTGGGGATGTCTGCTCTCGGGAGCACGGTTTGCACGGCGACGAGGGTCTGTTGCATGCTCATTCCCATTCCGAAGCCGAAGAGGATTTGGTAGCCGATCCAGTGCGAGGAGGGGGTGGTTGTGGTGAAAGTGGAGACGAGGCCGGAGCCGATGGACAGGAGGATTGAGCCGGCAATGACGAAGGGAGTGTAGTAGCCTATCTTGGTGATGGAGACTCCGACGAGCATGGACATGATGACCAGGCTGAGGATTAGCGGGAGGTTCATGATTCCGGATTTGACGGCCGAGGCGCCTTTGATTGCCTGGAAGTAGAGTGGCAAGAAGTAGACGAGGGTGAAGAAGGCGGCGCCGATCATGGCTGCGAACCAGGCGACTGCTGCGACGGTGCGCTGCTTGAGGATTCGGGGCGGGACGGTGGCGTTGTCGCCCTTCCAGAATTGGATTCCAATGAAGACGATGAGCAGGAGTGCGAAGACGACTAGGAGTCCGATGATGCGGCCGTTGGACCAGGGGTACTTGGAGCCGCCCCATTGGAGAGCGAGAAGCAGGCAGACGATCATGGGAAGGAAGACGAGTGTACCGTAGATGTCGAACTTTTCGAGGTTCTTGCGCCAGCCGCCATCACCAAAGCGTTGAGCGCGAGACCTCTCGGTGGGGTGGTAGAAGAAGGCGATGAAGGCGAAGGTCACCGCGCCGATGGGAAGGTTGATGTAGAAGCACCAGCGCCAGGTGAGCTTATCCGTGAAGGCTCCTCCCATCAGAGGGCCGGCCACGGATGCAATGCCGTACATGCCGCCAATGAGGCCCATGTATGTGGGTCGTTGGCGGAGAGGGACCGTGGCTGCGACGATGAGGATGGCTCCAGAGAAGATGCCTGCGGATCCGACGCCGGCGATTGCGCGTCCAATAATCAGAGCCGCAGAGTTGGGAGCAGCTCCACAGATGGCGCTGCCGATTTCGAAGATGACCAGGGCTACTAAGAAGACCCATTTGATGGAGAAGAAGGTATAGAGCTTTCCGAAGAAGAGCTGGAATGCGCAGGTTGTCAGGAGGTAAGCTCTGTGTGATGTTGATGTCAGTACTGGTGGATATCTGTTGTGACCGGGCAGATTCAACTTACGAGCCGTACCAACCAATATCGCCTATTGACTTGAACTGATCTGTGATGCGTGGGATAGCTGTGGTTATGATGGTGTTGTCGAGGGCCTTGAAAGATGCTGTTAGTACGGAGTTTGCGGCGAAGCTTTGTGGAAGGGTACACCACTTACCATGCAGAAGACCGAGAGACACAAGGCTATGCTGATGAGCGCAAGCTTCATGCCACTCGGGTACTCGGTGTCGTCTTCCTCTTCCTCTTCCTCTTCTTGTTCGGCCGCCTTCTCGGCGGGTTGGACGCTCTTGTTCTGGTCTGGTGCGACATATCCGCCATCGTGGGACACGGCTCGCGACTCCGGGGCTATCGCTGTGGTTGTAGGCTGCATCTTCTCGTCTGCGAGTGAACCTGTTGCACTTGGAGCAATGGTAGTCTCGTCGCCGCTCAGTGGTCTAGTAGCTGGTGGCGGAGCAGTCTTGTTGCCGCCCTTGGCAAAGAGGCCTTTGAAAGCCATTGTAGATACTGTAGGCAGTGATGACCAGGCAGTAGTATGCAAAGAAAGAAAGTGCGTTTGTGAAGGGCAAGGTGTTCGCTGCTGCCACTTTTGGACAAAGAGCAGTGGTGAGGAATGTGTTTGAATGTGTTTAACGGAAAAGGGTGAGTGAGACAAGGAGAGTCTCGGACTCATATACAGACCTTTTTCATATACAACGGCATGGACGGAGGATAATCAGAGTGAATCATGCCGTGCGCCCCAATCCCAATCCCCATGGAGTGGTACGGGAAAAAGTGAGGGTTGCTGTCGCATCTCGCTTTGTGATGTCCCAATCCGCACGCCCGGGCCTCCTCGCATTCTCGCTTGCCCCAAGGTGGAACGAAAGCTTCTACCTACATAAGTTGACCAACTCTACCTACAATAATCTGGGACTAGGTTTCGTACGAATGCACCAATGACATTGATAGGTACAGCTATACACACAACATCATCATCATCAAGAGGCCGCCTACCAACTATCCTCCGTCTTCACCCGTTCCACACAACACGTGACAAACGACAGCGTGGTGGCACCACCGGGGCTCGGTTCAACGCTGCTGCCTTGGTGAAAGAGGCGTACCACTAGCTGCCATTAATATTAGCTGGCATGCAGCCAGATGCAAGCCACCGACACGCGCCTGGAAGACCAAGGGGACAGCCATCGGAGCCGGCTTGAAGTTGTTGATTGCTCCGTCCCGGCCCCGGTTCAACACGCACTCCGCGCCACATGGCAGTCTTCTGGCCTTTGTTTGTGTTGATGGGCGCTTACCTAATTCGAAACAATGCGATCCTTGGCCAGGGAACCTGTCATACGGATAGTTACTCGTCTCTGCGGGTGTGGTTGACTGTATCGACTCGACCTCCTCAGGTCTCACATCTAAGATTTGCGCAAGCATACGGGAAACGGGTCGGCTATATCACACTTAGGGGCGGTCTACCATGAAACCCATCAGGAGTCTTGAGACAGTACGTTCCAAGAAATGGGACGCGTGTTTTCCACATCAACACACGCGTTTGCGACAAATTTTCGCTTGTGGCCTGCTTGCCTGCCTCTGTAAGCTGCGTTTGGCTCCGACGATAATTCTTCGGATTCAGCTGAAAAGTACATTGTACAACGATACAGGATGTGTAGTACGGTGGCCTCGCTCGCATTCGGATCCTCGCTTGTCGTGTCGATCCGGTGACTGTGACTCAACGTGACTGTTGCGACTACATCGGCCTCTCCGACGTACATGTATGTTGCTTTCACGTCATATCGCGTGATGAATGTTGCAGAGTACTCGCCAAGCATCGAACAACAAAATGAGTCATATACTTGAGTGAGGATATCTCAGTGGATACTCTGATTCTTTGAGGTGATACCTGAATCGCTCGCATCGATTGGGAAGTATCCTACCGCGGAGAGAGGTCTACCTAGTCCTCATGGTACGTACAACCGAGAGGCATCATCAGCCTCACGCGAGACCTACACAGCTCGCGGTTCGCCATCTGGAAGCGGCCGAATTCCATCAAGAACCCAGCGTTCAAAGTACCCTCAGTATACTTCGGCGCAAGCCACTCGACACTGCCGACATGATAGTATACATCCAGCCAAAGCGCACGCAGCGGACATGACGGCGGAGTGTTGTCGAAGACCAAGCCAGTCAATTTCTTGCTGAAGCTGCCCTGTCCGATTTTCTCAACAATGGCGTCGATGACAGAGTTCTTGTACGCAACGTCAAAGATCTTCTCGCCGAAAATGTACGCTTTGACGAGCAGTTCGTACTCCTCTTCGGATTCCGAGGACGCATTGAGGCCCTGTCGGAGGGTGTGGATGAGGCCGTTGTAGAGCCAATGCTGGTAAACGCAGAAGACATCCGGTTCGTCTTCTGGGAGGGGGATGATGCGGGAGCTGGCTTCTTTCCAATCGCCACGCAGAGCGAGGCGCACGAACTCCGAGCTGGCCTTCACGATGTTTTCGTGAACGGTGAACTTCTTCGGTTCGTCGGCGCCCACGAGGAAGACCACGACTGCGCCGTCTAGCCTGTACGAGCTGGTCAGCAAAATGTTCGAGTATGGTAACGCTGGAGCAATTGCATACCTGCGAGTATCATCGCGAGAAGCGCGAATCGAGTTACGACCATGGACCGGGCCTGCAACAGGGAGCGACCCGAAGGCAGAGCAGCCCGAGCTGGCGGCGGAACTGTGTATTGGGGTATATCGTCCAGCGTCGTATTCGAGCAGGCGTAGCTCCTCGAAGCATCTCTTTCGGTAGTACGGGTCGACATGCGATGATATCGACTGGTGGTGGTAATGCTCTCTACATGGTGCAGGATCATGCGTCGTCTCAACAAGGTAGGGAGGACCGATGTCCGAATCGGAAGTCATGCTGTGTTGCGCGGGTGTGGTTCGTGAGGAAGAAGGGAGGCGTCCGGAAAAGAAAGGTAGGATACATGTTTGATTCTCACTATATATGAGATATATGAGCTGATGGTCGATTCAAAAGCTAAGCAAGGTGCAAGATACTCCCTTTTATATGTACATGATAGCTGTTTGCTGGCTATTTGCTCCATGGAGCGCCTTACTTTGAGTCGTGCAAACGTCTTAGAACATCCTTTGTTCGACAGTACATAGTGAATGATGATGTCCAGAGCATTTCAGCAAGAGGCGAATGCACGACATGGCAAGTCCCGCGGCGGTGCGTCACGTGTGGTGTCGAGGGATGAGCGTGGAAGTCAATTGCGTAAACAAGAGATCAATATCACTCACATGGAAGCGCAACACCAATTCTTCGTCAAGGCATTGCCTGTATTGCGGGAAATTATCTACCTGTTCGTGAGCCCCAGTGATTCGTTTTGCACTAACCTTAATCAACGAGAATCTTGCTCTCCAACTCTCCAAAGTGCTCAAAGAAGCTGTCGAACAGGTTCACGCCGTGCTCTACATCGTGGGTACCGCAAGTCTCGCGGATGGAGTGCATCGCAAGCTGAGGGTTGCCGACGTCGATCGTCCTGGCGCCCAGGGCGGCACTCAACATGGGACCAATAGTGCTTCCACAGGGCATGTCGTTGCGCACAACGAACAGCTGGAGTGGCACACCCTTGCCCTCTCTTGCGGCTTTGGAGCCAGGCAGCTGGAACGAAGCTGGCTTCGCGCGGCGGGCGCACTCTTGCAGCATGACGATACCGGGAGAGTTGGTGGCGTAGCGGACGTTCGCGTTGATCTTGATGACCGTTCCGGCGTTCATGTGGGGCTTGTGTTCGGACTCGTATTTCGCGGCGTAGTTCGGGTTGACGCTGTGGGCCATGTCGGCGGAGACAAGGAACGATGTGGCGAGTGTCTGCTCGTGGGCGGTGGACATGTCGTCGCCAGAAGCGCTACCGTTACTGCTGACCTTATCGTAACTTTGCTCGCTGGAAGCAGAGCTGCTGGAGGGGAGGCAAGAGAGGCGGCGGAGGATACCAGGGAGCATGCTGCTGTCGGCACCCTGGGCGGATGTCGAACCAATCTCCTCATGATCGAAACAGGCGATGAGACGGATGGTGGAGTCGGCGGAGAGAGCTGAGGGAGACTCGAGTGACTGAATCAGGCCTTCGACGGCACAGTAGGTCATGCCCAGGTTGTCGAGGCGGGCGGAGAAGACGAACTCATCGTTGAGGCCTCCAATGCAAGCGGGCTGCGTGTCGAAGAGAACGCACTCGAAGTCTTCAATGGCAGATGGCTCGACGCCAGCGTTCTCAGCAAGTAGTGTAACGAGGTAGGGGTGGTGTCTCTGAGTGGGCGACTTGAGCGGCTCGAATGATGAATCTCTCTCAGTCTCAAACTCGTCCTTGCGCGTCTCTTCCTGTGTCCTTCCCGTGCGGTTGAGCTCAGCAGAGACCAAACCAGTGATCGGGAAGAGCTGGGCCTCCTTGTTGAACTCGAACGGCACGCTTCCACCAAAGTGCACAGCCAAGTTGGGTATCCTGCAAACGGGCTTGTTGATCCTGACCAGCTTCTGCTCGACATTGCCGTCCTTGTTCTTGACCATCAACCTTCCTGCCACACCGAGATCGCGGTCGAACCAGGTATGCCACATGCCACCACCATATGCCTCGCAACCGACCTGCATGAAGCCCTCGCCGCTGCGCCTCGAGACGGGCTTGATGCGCAGACAAGGCGAGTCGGTATGCGCGCCGACCATGCCCACCGGGTTGCCTGGTTTCCAGCCATTGCCAATCGCAAAGGCGACAATCGTGCTTGTGTTACGTGTGAGGTAGTACTTGCCGCCGGGCCGAAGGGTGGAGGCCCAGGAATCGCGTTCCTGTGATACATCAGTCAGACGGAGGCTTACATGTATTGGCAAGCAGCATTGCATACCTTGATCTGCTTGAAGCCGGCCTTCTCCAGACGCTGCTTCGCGGTGTGCACGGCATGGAAGGGTGTGGGCGAAGCGTTAAGGAACTCGACAAAGTCCTCGGCTCGCTTGAGCGATGCTTTGCCTACCGACATCCTGCCGAAATGCCTCAGAGTTGTTGAGTGTGTTTGGAGGGGTTGACGCGACAGGGTATGCAAAAGAGGGATTTTTGTCAAGAGGAATGGCAGGTCGGCCATGTGGTGCTGCTCAAGCTGGTGCAACGTGACGTCGGCTTTAGAGGTGGAGACCAAGTTCGCGATAAGGCCGGCCCTGAGAAATACATAAGTAAAGTTAACTACTAACCGTGAAACCTCGGATAACAACGACATCGCCCATCGCCCTTGTCCCGAAATCGACCTCTTCCCGCCTATCTGCTTTCCGTCTCCGCCTCCCTCGTTCCATTGGTTTTAGCACTCACTCTAGGGAGTCTGGTGTCTCAGTACTTTTGGACTACCGACGCGTTCTTATCCGGGCCACACAAACGGTCGAGGCCATCTCTCGTTTTTGGGAGTTCGTCATATTACAAGACTGGTTCTGACGCATTTGCAACCTCTCTCAATACTGTTGAAGTGAGCGCTATCTACTCGACCATGTTCCGCCGCATCTTCTCGTCTCTCCGGACGGAACCTTTGAAAAACACCGGATCCGTGGCGCGAGACCTGCTCGCAAGCGAACGTACCTTTCTCGCGTGGGCACGAAGCGGTCTTGGTTTCATCGCACTCGGTGTCGCATTAGAAAAAGTCGAAGCTTTTGCCTCGATTTCGCCGCAACTCTTACAGCTGGAGAACAGCAACACCAAGATCGCAGCTGCGGTTCTTGTTGGTAGCGGAAGTCTTTGTGTAGCCCATGGCACGCATAGCTATTTCAGCACGATGAGGCTGTTGCAGCAGGGCCTTTTCCGGCCTAATGTTGTCGGCATAAGTCTCATGGCTGCTACTTGCGTTGGTGTGGCTTTCGCTGGCACGCTGCTGGTCCTTGAAAATGAAGGCGGCAGGCGCGCGAAGAGGATTGAACAGAGCAGGAGAGAGTGATCTCGTTATTCTGCACTGGGAAGCAGGATATGATCCTGCGATCAGACTCAAACTCGCGAATTCCTTGCTGCTGCAAGCCAGTTGCAGATTACTATCCGGACCCCTGCAAGAGGGAAACCGACACCAAGCAGTGCTTCATATTGCTTGTTATCCCCCGTTGGGAGATCCTGGCTGATCCAATACACTATCGCATGCGGATGTAAGGTGTTCTGCGACTTCTCCAAACCTCATCGCTTATCAGAACACGGTGACGTGATAATTTGCGGACTTGCAAGCATCATAATCAGTTTTCGATTATCTGTTCGATGAGGTGGACTCGGATCCATCTATACTGCGTCAACCGACCGCTACATGTACTGATAGTGCCGAAGCCATATCCGCGTCCCCACTTCCACGCCCGCAGAAATGCCCAACTCCAACTCCAGCAGATGCGGGGATCCCTTAGACGCACGAAATATCTTCCGGCAACATTATCTCATCAACTGGCATTGAGTCATGTCTCGTGCTTGGAGCTATGTAATGTAACATGAAAATGGCACTACTGCAACGCAAACTGCAACAATCGAGCGGGGCAGGCGCGCTGATCTCGCTCACCTACGTCTTTAGTCAAGACTCCAAGCTAACTATGTCCCCGCAGACCAAAAGATAATCAAGGATCTGATTTTAACCGGCGGATATCAGTCACCCCAGTCCGTTCACGATGATTTGGTATAAGTTCGAAGGCAGTGCCTGGTGCCTGGTGAGGATGTTGTCCTACCGTGGCTCGGACATCTTGAAAATACCACATCTTGGCAATGCATTGCAGACAACGAAAGATGCTCAAGAAGGCTGTATTGCTTACTGCGGCCTCTCTCGCGAGTGCTACAGCCAACTCTAACTCAAGACTATGGTACGATCAGCCCGCCGAGCGTTGGACGGATGCCCTGCCAATCGGCAACGGCAGACTCGGAGCTATGATCTATGGAAGAACAGACTCCGAGACCATCCAAATCAACGAAGAATCCGTGTGGTCAGGTGGACCAACTGTAAGTACATGACACTGGTAAAACGCTCAGATGTGATCGCGAGGTTGACTGACAATCCTACAGGACAGGCTCAACCAAAACGCTTCCCAAGCGGTCACCGAAGTACGTCAACTGCTGGTCGACGAGAATGTTGAAGAAGCCGAGAAGCTCGCCGACCTAGGTCTGGTCTCAACACCACAATCGCAAAGGTTCTATCAGACCCTTGGAAACATCGAGATCTACTTTGATGGTGGCCTGGACGAGTACACGAACAGTTCATACCAACGCTGGCTGGATCTCGACGATGCTATCGCCGGTGTGCAGTTCTCAGTCAACGACACTCGTATCACGCGAGAGCTGTTCGCTTCCGCTCCGGATGCTATTGTGGCACACAAGATGACAGCTGAGAATGGCGGCAAACTTTCGTTCCAGATGCGGGTCAACCGGATGCAAGACGATATCAACACGGCATCGGACAAGAGCTTCAATCGAGGCGGCAACTCGATCTTCATGACCGGTGCTGCTGGTAGCTCTAACCCAATTGTCTTCGCCGCTGGTCTGAGTGCGCAGACGGATGGCAACCTCAAAACCTGGGGCGAATTCCTGGTCGTAGACAACGCGACTGAGGCCGTCATATTCTTTGCAGCTACCACTACGTACAGAGAACCCGATCCAGTAGCCGCCATCGAGAAGACATTCGCGGATGCCCGACAGTACACCTACGACGAGCTTCGCCAGCGACACGTTGATGACTATCAAGGTATCTACAATACCTGCCGTCTCGAGCTTGGCAGCCCGAACAGCAACACTTCGGTAGCGGCCTTGCCCACCAACGAACGTATCAACGCGACTCAGAACGGTGCTACGGATCTCGGCCTCATCACACTCCAGTTCAGCTATGGAAGGTACCTCTTGATATCCTCCTCAAGACCAGGAACTCTGCCTGCAAACCTTCAAGGCATCTGGAACGAGGACTACGAATCAGCATGGGGCTCGAAATTTACTATCAACATCAACACTGAGATGAACTACTGGTGATTTAAATTCAAGTTCTTCATCCTCTCTTACAGAACGCTAACGATTCCTAGGCCCGCAGAAATCACAAATCTGCCCTCTCTGCATAACCCCCTCTTCGATCACATCGAGAAAGTAAGAATCAACGGCGAGGTCGTTGCTCGCGACATGTACAATGCGTCAGGATGGGTCGTCCATCACAACACCGACATCCACGGAGATGCAGCGCCACAGGATAGATATCCACCAGCATCCTACTGGACTCTCACACCAGCCTGGCTGTGCACCCACATCCTCGAGCACTACCTCTACAATCAAAACCAAACCTTCCTGCTCTCGAAACTCCCCACCCTCAACGGCGCCATCCAATTCTACCTCGACACCCTCCAACCCTACAAGAGGAACGGCACAGACTACCTCGTCACCAACCCTTCGACCTCCCCCGAGAATTACTACTACACCCCAGCAAACGCAACCGGCAGCATGGCCGTCGGCCCAACCTGCGACTTCCAGATCCTGCGCGAACTCTTCGCCGGCTACCAAAACGCAGTCTCAACCCTCCCCGCCGGAACCGTCGACCCAGCCTTCCTCGACCAACTAATTACAACCCTCGCCGCCTTCCCCCCACCCCAAATCTCCAAACGCTACCCCGGCGTCCTGCAAGAATGGATCCACGACTACGAAGAAGCCGAGCCCGGGCACAGGCACATTTCGCACCTCTACGCCTTGTATCCCGGAACGCAGATCCCCCCTCCCGGCGCTCCCAACCACAACGAAACAATGTGGACCGCTGCGCGCCGCACTCTCGAACTCCGCCTGAAGAACGGTGGAGCGGGGACGGGTTGGTCTCGCGCTTGGACGATCAACTGGTACGCTCGACTACTAAACGGCACCGCTCTGGCGGATAATGTGTTTGAGTTCTTCAACAAGAGCACTTATCCGAACTTGTTCGACGCGCACCCGCCTTTCCAGATTGATGGGAATTTCGGGTTTACGTCTGGGGTTGCGGAGGCGCTGTTGCAGAGTCATATCGTCGATCCCGAGGATGGGACTAGGGAGATTTGGCTATTGCCTGCGCTGCCGGAGAAGTGGAGTGAAGGAAATGTGAAGGGCTTGGTGGCCAGGGGCGGGTTTGTGGTTGATTTGGTGTGGAGTGGTGGGAGGGTGCGGAAGGTGAAGGTCGAGAGTCGGTTTGGGGGCAGAGTGAGGTTTAGGTTTGATGTTGCTGGAAATGGGGGTGGGAGGGTGGAGGGTAATGGCTTTGATGGGAGTGAAAAGACAGATGGCGGGATTGAGCTGAGCACAGAGGAGGGAGGGGAGTATGAGTTTGATGTCGGCTGGGAATGATGAGCGGGTAGGTAGATAGTCAGACGTCTCAGAACGGATTTGATCGTTGACATGGACGCGGCGATTGCTGTAGCGCTGTGTGGAAAAGCTCGCCTTCAATCAAAGTACTGAGTCAACAGAGAAATGGCCGAATCGATTGCGCTGAATCGAGTCGGATTCCGATGCTTATATGATCTCAATGCTGTCAAGGGATGTGAGAATTCCGTTCTCGTGTCAGCTCGCAATAGATCCATCACTCTCGATGGTACTATACCTTGCGATCAATCCGGACTCCGATGGTAGTAGTACAATCTCCACGATTTCGGACGTGGTGGAAGGTCTGCTCTTCCACGACCAAATCGATCGTTCTCAATGACAACGACCGATCGACCAAACCGGTGTCTTGTGTTAGTACGATCACATCAGTTTTTCAGACAAGACGCGGGATGTCAAAGACACATCACATGGCATGTCGGCTTCTCTCCCCACTTCGACCCTCAGCTCCACCTCAGCCTCAGACTCAGCCAGCCCCAACGAGAAATATCAACAATTAAACGAATCCAACGCGCCTAAAGAACGCCTCCGACGCTAGCCTTCAGCTTACCATGAAACAAGAAAATCCCCAATCGCACTACTCACATTCCTAATGCGCTCTGCCCTTAGCTCCCGCGCTTCAGCAACCTGTGTACTCTTTGAGATTCAGCCTCGTCTCAGCTTTCTCTACCTCAAGTCTTTAGGGCTTGACGACCGCTAGTGTTTGGGGATGATTGCTGCCAGCCTCGTTTTCTTTCGACCCTTCTTGAGCCCAGGTAGATATCGGACGATACACTGTTACTTGCGAGCGAACAATCAGATAGCGACAAAATCACAATGAGTTTGATGAGTGATCGAGACGATCGAACTCTGGCAAGACGTTTGCAGCCGAAACTTCGATGGGGTTGAAAGTAACTTGCCGACCAGAGATTCAGTTCCGTGTTGCTGGACCTTAGTAAAATCAGATTTTCCCAGTTCACTATTACTCATGATGGCAATATTGTTTCGCCGGTGCAGGATGAGCTCAGCGTTCGAATCGTCAATCGTTAGTATGATAAAGTAACAAAGGAAACCGAGACGAATGTACGCTTGGAAGAGGAGAAGTCTTGAAGTTTGGACGTTTTTCGTTGTTGTCGATGCTACGCTAGCATCGCCGCGCCGCTCAATGATTTCATGCCATAACCGTCCAACGCCCTGCACCTCAAAGCCTTGCAGTCAACATCTAAGAGGACTGAGCAACGCGCTTGCCCTTGGCGTTCTTCTTGGGGGTGTCGACAACGGTGAGTCCTGATCGTCGTTGTCAGCCAACGTTCGTCCACGGGTTTGATCGCGAAGCGCATTCGGACGCTCGGACTGATAGATTAGTCGCATACCGGGAGGAAGGGACTGCTTGAGCTTGTCGGCCTTGTCGCTGTCCTTGAGGACAAGGGTATAGAGCTCGCGGCTGCAGCGGACCTTGAACTTGATCTGCTTGTTGGCGTTCTTCTTCACGCGCGCAGCTGTTGCAAGACATGAAATCAGCCAAATATTCCTATATTTCTCCCAATTCATTCGCTGCCTGCGCAGGTTCCGCAGCAATCCCTCAATATCGCATCCCCGCTCGTCCAACGCTTTTTCCTGCTCCAAATCCAGCTATTTCTAGTGTCGGGTGGAACGTACAGGAAGCATCCTTGCGGCGGCAGATCTCGATGAAGCTCTTGATGTCGGAGATTTCGCGGGGCATGTTGGCGGTATTGTCTGACTGAATCGGTCTGGTGATACGTGAAGGCGCTCAATCGTCTGTCTTCAATGGGCCTTTGCGATTTCACGGTGCGGGCGCGGAATCGCTCCGCTTTCACTAGCGCCAAAAGTGAAATCTTGGCGGGGGTCGGCTTTGGCAGGCGCGTGAACGTCGACTTGACTTGACCTTCAATCCAACCTTTGTCCTGTCGCAACAAGACCACTGACTGGCAAGAACACCGCACGCGATCGTTGGACAACATGGCTACTCTCACCGAGACAGACTACACGCGCGTCTCGAACGATGCTGCTGAGCACTTCACCGACGCTTTCTACACTGCTTTGAACGGCTCGCGCAACCAGCTCGCAAGCTTCTACGTCCCTCCCATTATTCAACCCAGTGGTCGCGGACTGCCCCATATCAGCTACAACGGCGAGGTGACAAACGATGCGACTGCTTTCGCGGAAAAGTTCGAGAAGGAAATGCCCTGGACACACTATGAGCCGCAATCGTTAGACGTCCATGTCCTGAACCGCGCCTTGCTTCCGGTCGAGGGCAAGAGCAAGAAGGAGCTGGAACGCAACATGAGCTTGACGGTGCAAGTCTCTGGATACGTGCGACTCTACGAGAGGAAGGATGGTCCGATGAAGGGTTTCAGCGACAGCTTTGTACTGGTGCCGAACAAGGAGGAGGTTGGAGGCAAGGGAACTGCGAAGTCGGGACACGGCCGACAATGGGTCATCCAGACTCAGAACTTCCGCTTCGTTACGTGAGTGTGGTTGGATGGTCTTTGGCATGGTACTTTGAGCGAGGCGTTTGGGTTTGGGGTGACGAGGTTCTGGTTCTACGGGCAGTGGGTGCATCATGAGGCGCGTTAGGAAATGCTATTCCGCTACAACACTGGGAAGTTGCTCTGTTTTATGGCAGAAGTCTCGGGATCTTACAGTCAGCAGTCTCATCGCACTGTCGCCCAGCGATCTCTCGAAGACGACTTTACCTCACGTGTGTCATATAGCACGACGGGGTTTCCCATATGTAAGTTTCAATCACATCTACTCTCGTCATGATCCAATTTATTGTGGTGAGAATTGCGTCGAAGATGACTTTCAAGACACTGGCAACATAAACTTTCTCTCTCATCGCGCGACAGAGATGCCTTTGCACTCAAACCACACAACGATCGCCGATCCATCAACTTGATCACGCGTTTGAAGTGAGAAAACCTCTCTTTGGACTAGCAAGGCCACGTGATGTCTGCCTAATCTAGCTGCTCCTATCAGTGAAAGCAGTCACATGCGCTCAACAACAACTTTGTGTAACCACACGAGCTAGGATATTGCCACATCAATCTTTGTTACAGCAAGTCAGACCACCGACCGTCCAAAACACCAACGCACCACCCTAATAGGTACAGTCTTACATCTCTCCTCTCCCCTCTCCCCTGGCAAACCCCCTTCCCCAAACACACGCACCAACAAAAATGAAAGTCTACAAGCCTGGCACCGACTGCGAGGTCGAGTTCACAATCCTCGCAAACGGTCAGAAATGTCCAGAGTTCACGAGGCCCGAAGATGATGAAGAAGGTTCCAACGCAAAAGTCTGCTTCATCCCGGTCGAGGACGACGCGACAATCACAATCCAGGGCAACTTCACAGGCACTGCACTTGCAGCCCGCATCGACGTACTGGCCGATGGCACGTTCGTCGCGGACCGCATCATCGACGAGCCTGGCACCAAAGATTCCGGTGTGAAGTACTGGAACAAGAGAAGGGTCGAGGTCAAGACATTCCTGCACGTGCCCGACTTGGAAGACAAGAAGAACCATCTGGTGAGACCGAAAGTCGTCGAGGGGAATCTGGTCGCGACACGTCTGTCTCCGAAGGAAGCAAAGACGCCTCTGTACGGGGATGACGAAGCACGCGCTCTTGGTGTTGGCTCTATCGCTCTAGTCTTCTCACTCGCCCAGCAAACCCTTGACACGCACGGTGACGAGGAAAAGCGCCCGTATTGGCCAAATGTCACCCTGGGCAGCTGGCGTGAGGGTGTCGACGATGTGTTGGACAGTGGCATCAGGCCCGAGCACGAGTTGACGATGGAGGTGTTTCCCGAGTCGAACCCGATCAAGGACAAGAAGGCGACTCAGTATTGGCGCGATCAGAGGGCAAACAGATTTGGCTCGAGTGCATGGGCATATCTGGTCTTCTACTACAGGACTCAAGATGCCATTGACGAGTCAGGGGCTCAGCCTTTGACCGAGAGAAAGGCTTTACCGCCAGACGACGGGACCTTTCTGAACGCCAGTGAACAGAACGCGACACACAAGGTAATTATGGCGCGTGATAGACATGTGAAAGGTCGAAACTGACGATAGTTGGCAGATCCCCAAATCACTCTTACTACGCCAGCCAACAGAGCCGGAGTCACCGACACCGTCCTCTAAAGGAGCAAAGAAATCCCTACGCCTTGGCCAGACTCTGCCGGCATTTGAAGGACGCACCACGAGGCAGACTAGCCTGCGCAGCACAAGCTCTCCCGACGACGACAGGAACGACGACAGCGAGAGTACTCCTGTCGCCACAGAGACTCCTACACCATACAAAGGCAAAAGCAAAGCCATCAACACCAACCAACCCATCGCTCAACCTTCGATGCGGCCTCCACAGACCCCAAAGCGTGCTGCCCCTACCACCCCAGTCCCCGAGGTGAAGAAAGCTCGCGTATCCTTTGCGGATCCCCTCGAGATGCTCACAAGCTCAGGAGCACCCATGCCAAAACCAAGCGACGCGCACATAGTCGACGACCTGGCCGCCCCATCTCTACCAAACATGGCCCCACGAACCGTCAAATCGAGACCCATCCCGAGGCCGCTGCCTCCACTCGGCTCTCCACTCAGGCAATTCCAGGCTTCCAGCCCTGCCTCCCCGAAGCCTCCGAACAAGCGCACCATCACAGAAGCCTTCGCCGCCACTCCACCGAAGCAATCCGAGAAACCCAGCCCTGCCGCTGCGACCCCCTCTCCCGCCCGCATCATCACAAACGCCGGCTCCGCCTCTCCGACCTCCCCAGCTGGCTCCCCAAGCGGTTCTCCAGCACCAACTTCCTCCCCAGCACCAACCTCAGCCAAACGCCCGCGCCTGGAAGAAATGGCCCAGAAGAAAGCCCGCTTGCAAGCCGAGGTCCAAGCCAAGCGCGAACGCCGTGCAGCTGAGCAGAAGAAGCTCGAAGACGAGAAACGCCAGCACGAGGCTCAGCAGAGACTTTGGGCCGAGCGTGAGGCGAAGCGTCGTGAGGAAGAAGAGAAGATGCGTAGGGATGCTGAGGAGGAAGAGGAGAGGCGGGAGGAGGAGGCGATGGCGGCTGAGATGGAGGCGCTTGAGAGGGAGAATGAGGCTGAAGATGAGGAGATGGCTAGGTTGGAGGCTGAGAGGAAGGCGCTGGAGGGGTTGATGGAGGGGGTTGAGTGAAGCGGTGTGTTGATGAGGTTGAGGATGGGGGTGAGTGAAGTGGTATCGACGAAGCTGAGGATGTGAACGCGGTGGTAATAGGCACTTGGATATTGATGCGACGACTGGACATGATGAAACGATGAATGAGCGCGGGCACAGCGCGGTTGAGGCTGCTTACATCTGAAAAGAAGCATTCTAGGATACTTGAGCATGGAATCGTGCCCTTGGATATCCACGCGACCGAACATGATTAATGAATGCGAGCAGAGCAAGATTGATGAGACTCAACTTCAGGAAGCATTGCCGGACCTTGGGATACTGGAGTTGCAGCAACAGCGTCCACACAGTCAATCAGCATATCTTAGTTACAATAGTAACAGTACCCATGAAACCACCCATTAAACCATCAAACTCTAGGCGCCCTCTTATTCGCCTCAATCCTAGCAATCAACTCCTCCCTCGTCTCTTTGCCAGTTGGTTGCAAGTTTCTCTGTGAAATTCCATCAGTGACCCGACTCATCCCATCCCATCCTCTCGCATGAAGTATTTGAGGAACGTACGTTGTTCAACCACGCCCTCATCTCCTCTTCCGACCACTTCTGAGGGTCGCCTTTGGGATCTTCGGTCTGCGGGAACATGTCTCCGCCCCAGATCGACCATGCTGCGGCTGCGGTTACGAGGCCGGCGAAGCCGAAGAAGAAGTTCTGATATATTTTAGAACAAGGTCTTGGTCTCGTCTTTGTGCGTCAAACATACCCGTGAGTTCATCGCTTGATCGATGGGAGTTGGCATGGTGGCGGTAGATATTTGGTTTGGAGGTGAGTGGCTGGCCGGCTGGGGGATTGAAGGTGTTGCTGCAATATATGTAGTCTCAACAAGCTATCTCGTACAGTGACGCACTCAGTGTAACGATGTATTGTTTGCGAATGCTGTTGCCTCCACCCAGTCCAAGTAGATACAGTTGCAACCAAGTTTAGGTACCCAGATCCAGATCGGACCCACAATCGCCCCTAGCAGCGGCGCCATCCGTCTGGGGTGCATGCAACGGACATCCCTGAGGCAGGCAGGAGGAAGCGGACATCTGGCATGTGAATGGGCACACGGGAGCAGAGCAGCAGCAGCAGGTAGAAAAAGCCACCCACGCCTCCCTATTCATTGTCCTTCAACGCAGGACGTCTGGCATGAACAGGGATCCCTTCAACATCCGCCGAAGCCCACTCCCGGCTTTCCAACTCCTCCGCAACGGCGCTGATACTCTCCAGCGAACAGCTTCACAGGCATCTCAGCGAATCGTTTCGGCTATAGGAGAACTAGACGACGTGGTTGGACAGAAGAAAAAACTCGACGACGACGAAGGACCTGAGACGAAACCCGAGGATACTTCGAAGGCTTCGACAATGTCGTACGCCCTTCCGCAGAACGGTCCGACACAACGGCATCCTGATCAGTGGTCAAGAGCTGGGCAGAATGGACACAGCGAGGGTATTGGGGAGAAGATGAACAATATGTGGAACCCGGAGCGGAGGGACTCGCTCCCGATGTATAAGGATAAGCCGTTTGGACACTCGTCGAGAAAGTCGGCGTGGAAGAAGAAGCGGACTGTGGGCCTTGTGCTAGGGTCTTTGGCGGGCTTGAGTTGGTGGTTTGGAGTACTTTCACCTTTGTCGTATCTTTCAGGGGATGCAGAGGTTAAGACTGCAGGGTCGAAGTCTTCTTCTTCGTCGTCGTGGAGTTTCTTTGGGAGCAGCAAGCCGACGACGAATTGGGATGACCGGGCGCAGACTGTGAAGGAAGCTTTCCAGCTTTCATGGTCGGGATACGAAAAGTATGCATGGGGTATGTTTTGTCGGCTTGGACTGCATGTCCTCTGATCAGCTGAAGGAAAAGACTGACGGTTGATTGTCAGGATTCGACGAGTTCCACCCCAAGAGCAAAGAAGGCCGACAAATGACGCCAAACGGCATGGGCTGGATCATTGTGGATGCACTGGACACGATGATGCTCATGAACCTTACGACAGAGCTGGCCCACGCGCGCGAATGGGTCCACAACAATTTGACTTACGACCAGGATCACGATGTCAACACTTTCGAGACGACCATCAGAATGCTCGGTGGATTGCTCTCAGCCCACTACCTCAGCACATCATTTGACGGCAAATACGCTCCGATCAATGACAAGTTCGGCGATGATCTATACGTTGAGAAGGCCACGGATCTTGCGGATCGCTTGCTGGGTGCCTATGAGAGTAACTCTGGCGTTCCGTACGCGAGCGTCAACTTGCGATCGATGAAAGGCATTGAATCGCATGCTGATGCTGGCGCTTCTTCGACCGCTGAGGCTACCTCTTTGCAGCTTGAGATGAAGTACCTTGCCAAGTTGACCGGCGAGACGAACTACTGGACGAGCTCAGAACACGTCATGAAAGTCGTCGACGACAATGGTGAGCCGGACGGTCTTGTACCCATCTTCATCTATGCCGACAAAGGCACTTTCCGCTCCAAGAACGTTCGTCTCGGTAGCAGAGGCGACTCGTACTACGAGTACCTCATCAAACAGTACCTTCAGACGAGCCAGCAAGAGCCGATCTACCAGGAGATGTGGAACCAGTCGCTCGCTGGTGTCAAGAAGCACTTGATCACTTACAGCTACCCGTCGAACTTCACCGTCCTTGCCGAACGTCCCGACGGTTTGGACAAGAAGATCAGCCCCAAGATGGATCACCTTGTGTGCTTCATGCCTGGTACGATCGCTCTTGCGACGACAAATGGTCTGCCCTTGGCCCAAGCCCGTAAGCTACCGACTTGGGGCCCTACGCAAGAGGAAGACATGAAGCTCGCCGACGAGCTCATGAAGACCTGCTGGGGAATGTACAAGGTCACGCCGACCGGCTTGGCACCGGAGATCGCGCACTTCAAGATGCACGATCCACCGCTCATGTACAACGACTTCACGCCTTCGACCTTGCCCCAGTCTCCTGCGGCATTCGATCCGCCCAACTCCCCAGACTTGGAAGGCCCGTATGTCGGCAAGGACGATTTCATCCTCAAGTCTGCAGACACCCACAACCTGCAACGACCAGAGACCGTGGAGAGTTTGTTCTACATGTGGCGGATCACAGGTGACGAGAAGTATCGCGAATGGGGCTGGGAGATGTTCCAGAGCTTCGTCAAGTGGACTGCTCTGGAAGATGGTACTGGTTTCAGCAGTGTGAGCGATGTGATGAAGATCCCTCCACCGACGAGAGATAACATGGAGAGCTTCTGGCTGGTAAGTCTGACAGTGGCGAACAATTGTGCGATCGAGAACAGCATGCTAACTTGACTCCCACAGGCCGAAACCCTCAAATACCTCTACCTCCTCTTCTCCAACGACGACCACCTCCCTCTCACCGACGTCGTCCTCAACACCGAAGCCCACGCTTTCCCCCGCTTCCAGATGGGCAAGCTCTTCGAGACTGGCTGGGAGCGCAAGCCTCGTGGTCCCGACGGCAAGCTCATTCACGACTCTTCGACTGAGAAGAAGGCGGCGACTGAAGCACCCGGCGACAGCAAGCCAGCTCAAGGGAAGGATGGCATGGAGACGATCAAGGTTACGCGGACTATTGCGGACGGAGCGAAGGGCTCGGAGACGGGCGAGTTGGCCAAAATGCAGACGGCGACTGATCAGCCGGATCCTGAGCCTGCTGCGGCGCAGATTATTTTGGAGGGGACTCGGGTGCCTGGGAATTAGTTGAGGGTGTTGAAAGGCACTCTGTGACAACAGATCATATGTGTAAAAGTATCTACCACGGATTGAACCGTGGTTGTTCGAACTATCAGCTTTGAGCTACACTGTGATGGAACTGTGCTTTCAATTGTTACTTATTGTGAACACACACATCACGTGTCTGCATACTCATAGAAGTATCTTTGTACATGGATGCCCGTTTATGTCCGATACTAGTAGCGAGTGTATGATGTCTAGGAGAGGAATCCAGTTTAGTGAAGCCGGGCCGTTCCTTGTGACCAGCCAATGGCGATTCAGCTGACCAGCGACGCCCGGATCTCTCGAAGTCGTCCGTGTCTTTCCTCGCCAACGCCGCAACGAGGATACTGGGCCCCCGAACACCACCACCTCACCCGATCTCAACAACCCCCTCTACACACCAATCCAGCAGTCTCAAGCGCTGAGACTCGCTCCGTCAAGATGCTGGCCAGGTCAGGTGTGCGCACTGCGCGCGCCTTCGGTTCCGCAAGGACCGCCGCAAAGAACGCTACGGTACGGCAAAATATACCCAGCGACCCGACCGAGCTGTCCAGGGCCTCGAAAATGCTGGCAATGGCAGCGGCGGCGATGGGCGAACAAAAGTGATACATATGGGCGCTAACGGATGATGGATAACAGCGCAATGCTTCCACCCAGAGCGAGGGCGCCGCCTCCTCCTGGAAGAACGCCGCGACCCTTTCCGCCTCGACTGCTCTCGCCGTTGGATCCTGCGGCTTCTACTACTTCCAGTTCGCCCGTTCGGCACACGCCATGACTCCGGCTGAGGAAGGGTAAGTCAGCGAAAGATACACCAGTTTGGGAGTCGGGAGGCCTCCCACGGCCAATCTGGGACGCACGGGACAATGGACTAACCCACCTCGCCAACAGTCTCCACGCCACCGCCTACCCGTGGGAGCACGAGAAGCTCTTCAAGACCTTCGACCACGCCGCCCTCCGCCGCGGTTTCCAGGTCTACCGCGAGGTCTGCGCCTCTTGCCACTCCCTCCAGCGTATCCCATGGCGCACGCTCGTCGGTACCATGATGACCGTCGACGAGGCCAAGGCCCTTGCCGAGGAGAACGAGTACGACACCGAGCCCAACGACGAGGGTGAGATCGAGAAGCGCCCCGGCAAGCTCTCCGACTACTGCCCCAGCCCGTACAAGAACGACGAGGCCGCCCGCGCCGCCAACAACGGTGCCCTGCCCCCGGATCTTTCGCTCATCACCAAGGCCAGACACGGCGGCTGCAACTACATCTTCTCGCTTCTGACCGGTTACCCCGAGGAGCCCCCTGCGGGCGCCGTCGTTCCCTCCGGCCTCAACTTCAACCCGTACTTCCCCGGCACCGGTATCGCCATGGCTCGTGTTCTCTACGACGGTCTCGTCGAGTACGAGGACGGCACCCCCGCCACCACCTCCCAGATGGCCAAGGATGTTGTCGAGTTCCTTAACTGGACCGCCGAGCCCGAGATGGACGAGCGTAAGCGCATGGGCTGGAAGGTCATGGCCATTGGCAGTGTTCTGTTCGCCATCAGCGTTTGGGTCAAGAGGTATGTTGGAAGCATTCGACAACGAAACCGCCCAAGATTGAAATGCTAACAAAGAAAAACAGGTACAAGTGGTCCACCATCAAGACCAGACACATCCAGTACAACCCTCCCGCCGTCGCCGGCAAGAGGAACCCCGCCCAGACCCGCCGTTAAAATCTCCTAAAAAGGAAGAGAGGAGCGGTTCAATTTTGTGGTTTATAGAAAGGGAAAGGGGAAATCAGGCTGATGATGTGGGGAAGTGACTGGCCAAAGGTGGAAGAGTGCATGTACAGTTCTACCCTTAGCGCACTTCTTTTGTTTGTATCATGTGGTAGTATTTTTGAATTCGATCTGTCTCGATTTCCAATGATTGCTGTGGCGTTTTATCATGTATATATTCATTGGTTCATTGCATTTCGGGTCAACTACTTCATAGAGGCTTCCTCACAATAATCTGCCCATGAATCATCCCACAAGTCGCATCCTCGGTCTCCATCCACCGCTGCCACTCAGCCCCCATCTCGTCCATCTCAGCCTCCGTCGCAAGCCCCAGTTCGAGAGCTTGCTTCCGCATCTCGCCTTTCAAAATCCTATCCCTAGACGGCGCGCCCCAAACCTGCCTCTCCTCGGGCGTACTATACATCCAAGCCCCCATGCTCGCCTCAATCTCATCCCTCTGCGCGCCCGCTTTCATCGCCCAACTCACCAGCGACGGGCCCGCCATCTTACTCGCCCCCGCGGCCTCGTGGCTTCGCAATTGGAGTTTTCGCCACTTTTGCATGATGGGTCTGTCCGGGTAGAGCGACCAGGTCCGCATGTCTACCTCTTGCGCGAGGATGAGGCCGCCGGGTTTGCAGACTGCGAACATCTCGCGGAGAGCGGCGATGGGGGCGTCCAGGTGGGTGAGCATTTGGTGCGTGTGGACGACGTCAAAGACGCCCTCTCCGAAATGCTTGGTGAGGTCGTAGACGCTGACTGGGGCCTGGAAGTCGATATTTGTGGCGCCGACCTGTTCTGCGTGGGCGCGGGCCCGGCTGATGATCTCGGGGCCCAGGTCGACGGCTATGATTTTCCCGCCTGGGGGCATGTAGTTCTTTGATAAATCGGCGGTTATTGTTCCAGGGCCGGCACCGACGTCGAGGAGGGTTAGGTGTGGGTTTTGGGAGGCGAGGTGGGTGAGGGTCGGGATTAGGTAGGGGACGCTGTTGGCTACTGTGCGGTGGGCGTGGTGGCCTACTTGTGCGTAGCCGGGGAGGTAGGGTTTATGGCCTTCTTGGGGTTGGGACATTTTTTTTTTCTCCTTGGTGTTGGGGATGTTGATGGTGGTGGTTGTGAGGTTGGCACCTGAGTTGTTGTTGGGTTGTGGGTGTGGTTTGCCTGGTTCAATCTGAGATACACAGGGTGGAATCGAACGGATTAATTGATGTGAGCCCCTGATTGAATGAAGAAAATACCTAGAAATATATGGTACGCGTCAAGGAAAATATAGAAGATGTAGGTCCATTTGGTCCATCCGATGTTACCGAGTAACTAGGTGGGGTTCTTCGTGTTTGGTAGCTTCGACTATCATGTCTCCTTTGATCCTATTCCATTGTTACACCGCCCGGATGGATGGAGGTATTTATTCTCAATTTCCGTATCTCGAATGCTTGCTTCTTAGAGACAAGACAGTGAATGCAAGTAATTCCGAGGGTTTGATCGTTGTTGGGGAAGTTTGGTCTGGTCTGGTCTGTGGTGTTTGAAGCAATTCGTGCAAGTGCTTCGGTGAAGTCGTGCCGGTTGCCGACCAACTTGACTTCACTTCGGCGTGGGTTCAGCTTCGAGCGACTTGACAACAGCAGTCATCGTTTCGCGGGAATGTCTCTCGATATCTACATATCCAATGGCACGACTGATGCAGACAGCATGCAAGGAACTTACGGATCTCTCCGTCAAGGTAGGGACGCTATATTACACATGACTGACCATAGGGCGCGCACTTGGCGAGCTGAAGGTGACTCAACATGAGTCGATGCCCGGCTCAGAGGTCTCCTGCGATAAGAGTTTCTCAGTCAGCAAATACAGCAAACGATCAGACGACATAACCACAACCATGGCCTCCAACATCAAGATCGAGATCGCGAACGAACAAGACCTCCCAGAGCTCATCTCCATCATCAGCCCAGCCTTCCAAAATGTACCCGCAGAAGTCCTCATGTTCGGTGAGCCCTCGCCGCAGAACCTAAAAAACAAAGCCGCCCAACACCTCAAAGCCTGGCGAATCCACGCCCAAGAGTCGTCCCTACCCTGCGCGATCAAGTGCGTGCACACCGACCCCGAGACCGGCAAGAAAGAGATCGCCGGATGCGCAGAATGGTACACGTACGACCGCGAGAGGGAACCAGAGAGATACCATGCAGCGCCTCACCTACTCGGGGCTTCGTGGATGGACAACGAGGCAGACAAGAAGAAGGTGCTGGAGTTCAACCAGCCCATGATCGACAAGCACACGCAGTGGATGGGCGGGAGACCGCATGCGTTATTGAGGTACATGACTGTTGCCCCGAAGTATCGGAGGAGAGGTCTTGCTACAATGTGTGTGCAGTGGGGGGTTAACCGGTGTAGGAAGCTTGGGATCCCTGCTTATCTTGAAGCGAGTGAGGAAGGGGCGCCTGTTTATGAGAAGCTGGGATTTGAGAGAGTTGATGTTGTTGAGTGTTCTCATGGAGGGGAGGTCTTTGCTTATCCTATAATGGTCTGGTGGCCTGAGGGCATGGAGAAGGTGCCCGCTCTTGCATGAGATGAAGACATGGTGAGGCATGTGATTGTATTGACTGAGTTGATACTCATTTCCTTTGTTCATTTCAACTTCATCACTTCAACTTCGTGTTTCTACTGCCTTTCAGAAACCCGTTCTCTTTTGAGGGCGTTTGGGTTCTAATGAGGTTTGCTCTCCTGCTAGAAAAGAACGCAGATCATTGACCAAACATTTGAGCGATGATGACTGCTATACCTCCAGATAATCGCTCCATATGGCAACAAGGAGCAACATACCACTACAGCAGATCACTATCTTCAGCTGACAAAGGAGGCAGTTTCACTATCCCAAGATTGCAACCATAACGCAACGAATATCATTCGCGGGGCTTCTGGGATCCGTGCCCAACAGAAAGCATCTCGAGCCATTTCCATGACCACACCATCACATTTACTCGCTTGTTGGATCACTCGCAGTACTCTTCAATGACTCAGGTGTCGGGAATTGCAAAACACATCGCGTTCGCTCGACTGTCAGGCACGAACTTCAGTGCCAAGACTTGGCTCGCTTCAACCTCACTTCAACTCAGCCACCACCTTCCGGCGGCAGATTGCCATACAACACTCTTCGAACATTTTTGCTGCGCAACAAAGTGCAAATGTTGATCCTTGATCTGTGTTCCAAAGAGAGCCTAGCACTGGATGGGCTGCTCACCTTACCGACACAGGTTGGGATGGCTTTGGTCTGAGCTCGAAAACGGGTGACGACGATGGGACTGCGACACAACAAGGGCACAACGAAGGAAGATGACGTTGTCCTCGCGAAGTGTTTGCCGTACAACCAAGGCACAAGTATCAGCGATCGCTAAAAGCAAAGGCGTAATCATTACCATCGAGCAACCCAGAGAGAGCAGACAACTCTTGCAGTTCTTTACAGAGCCGGCGTGCAAGTATAATCGTCCACGATTGAAAAAGGCGGTAATATCACCATTGAGGGAGCTTACTCCTTGTGCTGATTCCACTACTGGTTGCAAACTTGGCCGAGCAAATATGATCAACCGCGAACGCAAAATTCGGCAATATCGCCATCGAGAGAGTCTGCGAACCTAAGATTTCCTCGCACACGTCAACACAATCAAAATCCGGACACTGTTACTTGCACCCAAGAAGGCCAATCGATGCTGTCCAGGGCCATGCTTACCATTCAAGCTTGATTTTGTCAACGGGTCCGGACACAGCGTCTCGGTGGAATCTTGCGTCCTTGACTTAACGAAGCTGCCGGTAGCACCGCCGCGTTGACTTGCCCTGGAGTGCTGAACCGCTCTGAAATCTCGCCATGTCATCTACCCGCCACCTCTGCACTGGTTGGTGCTGCTCTACTCCGCTCCCAACCACCTCCCCAACTTAAAAGCACCAACGAAATACATTTTGCTATTGTCAGTACGTATTGACCGGGTCAATCCCGGCAAACTCATACAATAGTAACTGTACAATACGCTATGGACGCCACCCCAACCACCCCGGCTCTCGCCTACTTATTCCCTCATCTGGCACTCAACACAACACCACACAAACACTTCATTCCACCGACATCACAGCCATACCGCAAACACATCAATTTGCCGACTTCACAGACATACCGCGACCTCACAGATCCACCAAAACAACAGTCATACCACAAGAACGCCAATCTACCGACCTCACAGCCATACCCGAAACTCACGACTCCACCAACACCACAGCCATACCACGATCTTACGACTCTACAAACACCACAGCCATACCGCAGCCTCACAACTCGACCAACACAACAGACATGGTTTTCCTCACTTTCACAACGGGTAAAAACTACTACGGCTACGAAGAGGGAGTCAACGCCGCCAACCTCACTTCAAAAGACATCAAGGCCGCAAACGCCAGGCTAGCTCCCATGCGCAACCAACGCATCCAGGACGGCCTGCTCAAAGCCACAAGCGATGATCCCGGCTACGTCTCGCCAAAGCCAGCCGCTACAAAGGGCTTCTGCGACTACGCCAAGTGGACCAAAGCTGAAATGCTCAAGGCCATGATCGCCAGAGGTATTAAGACAAAGAGCACGAGATTGGGAGACATGTAAGTTCACTCGTTCCAGTCCCAGTCACGAGCATGACCCTCCGTGACTTCTCCGAGACTGACACCTTCGAAAGGAACAAACCTGAAATGGTCGCCAAGCTCGAGATGGCCGACAAAAAGTCCCGCTTCCCTCGCTTCTTGGAACTGGCTCCCGAGCTACGCAACATGGTCTACCTGTACGCCATGGACGACAAACGACGTGTACGCCCAGCTCCGCCGCCCATCAGCCGCACCTGCCAATTGATCCGCGCCGAGAGCTTTCCAGTCTTCTTCAAGAACGTCAAGATCAGCGTTGGCGTGACCCGCCATTCGCAAGAGGAACCTTCGCATGGCGGAGAAACTGTGATCTTCAGGCGCAATGGCAGGTCAATGCACATGAACAAGAAAGACTTCGACTACTTCAAGTATGCCACCAAGAAGGGCTGGGTCCGGCACATGCGCCGCTTCCGGTGGTACGTCTCGAGCCGAATGAGCGTCGTCCCTGGCGGCTTCAAAAGAGAGCGGATTGAGACGTATGAGGTCGAATACTCCAAGAACTTGACGAGTGGTCAAATCACCTGGTCTATTCAAAGATATAAAGGTCACCTCGCACCCGACGCCAAAGGAATAGCCAGGCCCGTTTCGAGGGAGGAAAAGGAGGTGATCGACGGCAAGCCCGACGCCGTGTTCGAGTGGTTCATGGGAGTCTACGAGAAGCTTAACGAGAAGCCGAACGAGAAGAAGAAGAACTGATCACAGCACAATGGAGCGTGCAGCAGCATTGCATAGCATATGCAGAAGGGCAGGGCATTGCATGCATGGTCTCTTCGAGAAAGCGTCTTTGGTTCGCGGTTTTGGCTACAAAAGGCCAGCAAGGAAGATTCGCTTGGTGCTCATCAAGCTGTTGAATTGAGTTCATGTTATTGGAAAGGCAGGAAATGCATTTGATTGGAAGTTTGAGATGGCATATGGATCGAGGTCAATGGAGAGGTTCAAGGCGGCGCTGGCGCTAGCAGGCCCGATTTGGACATGGCGGGCAAAGGAGAAGACTCCCGGGAATTGAAGATGGAGCCGAACATGCCTCATGTAGCCAGACAGTGCAACCAGTATTCATAGACTGGCCCCAAAAATACAAACCGACCGCAAAAAATGTCACAGACCTTCTGCTCGCGATGTCTCTCGCGCTCATATCTCTCCCTTGAGTCTTCCGCAACATCCTCGCCCTCGCTCAACGCCGTCCAGCGCGCCGCTTTCTCGACCTCATCCGCCCTCGCCAAAGACCCGCCTAAAAAGAAGGCCGCTGCCGCGCCTTCATCAGCTCGCACGGGTGGAACTCTACGACTCAGCAAAAACAAGCGAGAAGTTACTGGTAGGCCGCCCGCGCCTGGTGAGAGGAAGGCTGCGCGCAAGAAGCTCGTGCTCAGCAACACAAACGCGCTGGAGGTCAAGGGACTGCAGGAGCTGAACAGGGAGAATGGCAAGGCTGCGAGGATTGCGGAGCTCGAGGGACAGGTTGTTGCCTTGACAGACGCCAATGTGAGCGCTCTGAGGACGCTCGAGGCTTTCCAACACACCCAAGGATGGAACCTGTTCAGACGGCCTGCGACTGTGGTCCGGAAGGAGACTGTTGAGGTCGCAAAGGCTTTGGATGATGTTGAAAGTGGAGAAGGCGAGGCTAAGAAGGTGGTCAAGAGGATCGTGTTTGGCAAGCAGGGAAGCGGAAAGACGGTGCTACAGATGCAGGCTATGGCGATGGCTCTGAACAAGGGCTGGGTCGTCATTCACCTGCCCAATGGTATGTCGGATTGAAGATGGATGCAATGAGCTTGCTCGCTGACCCACAGAGAAAGGCTACGATATCACGAACGGACACAACGCCTACCAACCCAACGCAAGCGGCGAGCTCTACGAACAACCCCAATACACCGCCAACCTGCTGGACACCATCGTCAAAGCCAACGAAGCAACTCTCAGCAAGATGCAAATCAGCATGAAGCACGACCTGCCCATGCCCGTGCAGTCCAACATCTCGCTCGCCCGCTTCGCAGAGCTCGGCGCCCGCGACCCCGAAGTCGCACCCCAAATCTACGCCGCATTGATGAAAGAGCTCAGCGCGCCTTCAAAGCCGGACGCGGGTGAGGGCCAACATCGTGTACCTCTGTTTCTGGGCTTCGACTCGGTTGACCACGCCATGAAACTCTCCGAATACCTCAACGCCGACGGAGCTCGTATCCACGCCCACCAGCTCCAGCTGATCAACACCTTCGTCCGCTACATGACCGGCGAGACCGCGCTGCCCAACGGTGGCATGGTCTTCGCCGCCACCTCCGAGTCGAACTCCGCAGTCACGGGTACTCTCAAGTACCTGCTGCACTCCAAGCACAGCGCCCAGACCGGCCACACAGAGCGCAGATTCGACACCGCCACACAAAAATGGGTGACCGGCTCGCCCGTGCCCGAGTGGAGTCCATACGCGCCTTTCGACGAGAAGGTCCGCAAGGCTCTGGAGAGCGTGGACGTGCAGAAGGTTGACGGTCTGAGCAAGGAGGAGGCAAAGGGTCTGATGGAGTACTACGCCATGTCTGGTATCTTGAGGAACACGGTCACAGAGCGTCTGGTCAGCGAGAAGTGGACTTTGAGCGGTGGTGGAATTATTGGAGACCTTGAGAGGGCTACTGTCAGGATGAGGACGGTTTGAGCTGGATGAACGATAGGTGAGAGATGCCTCTGCCTTGCCAACAGCCAGGGAAGGAGCAGGATCGTCGTTGTGAGTGTGTACAGAGCATGTAAGAGAGAGAACAAGAAGATCTGTATTATACCATAAGATTCGTTCATGATAATGCTTTCACCAGTTGTAGATGCTTGACACAACTCCACACGTGGAGTGGCAATTCCTCACAGCAACCCTTTATCCTCCCGCTCCCTCTCCTCCCTCCAAGCCTCAAAATCAAACCCAACCTCGCCCAAAGTCCGCACCTCATGCCGCCCCTCGCCCAGACTTTGGAAAGCCTTCTTAATCGCCGGAAACCGCTCCCTAGTCCAAAACTCCTTCTCCCCCCAATAAGGCGGTTTCTTCCCAACAACACCCTCAACCCCATCAACACTAACAGCCCAATCATGCATCTCGTTGATAAACTCCGCATCCTTGGGGAACTTGAGCACATGAAACCCCCTCCCATCGCCCTTAGCCTCCACCTCCTGCCTCTCCCAGTCCTCCATCTCATTTTCGGAAGGGAGTTGTAACCTGCCGGCAAAGACTCGTGCGATTACGGCGGCTTGCGCTTCAGCGAAGGGGAAGGGGATTACTTTTTGACACAGGACGGGCAGGGCGAGGGTTGGGTTGGGGCGGTAGAAGAGGTGTTTGTACAAATTTTCGACGCGCTCGCCGGTTGTGGTTAGAGGAGGGTTGTTGGGGCTGAGGTTATGGGCGAAGGGGAAGGAGTAGAAGTAGCCCGTGCAATAAACCACGGCGTCGACGTGCGATTCCCGCGAGCCGTCTTCGAATTCCACCGTGCGGTCTTCGGGGATGAATTTGGCTATTGGGGGTTTGTCGAGTTGGTTTGAGGGGGTTTCGCCGGTTTGGAGGTAGGATTCGGATTTTGAGGAGATTAGGAGGGGGGGTTTGCTGAGGGGGGCGATTTGGGAGGCGATGTCTAGGCCTGAGGCGGAGTTGCCTACTATGATTACTTTTTGGGAGGTGTAGTGTTCGGGGAGGCGGTAGAATTTCGAGTGGGAGATTGTGTGCGGGTGGGCGGCGTGGAAGGCGGAGAGGCCCGGGACGGAGGGGATGTAGGGGATGTTGAAGTGGCCGTTTGCGAGGACTATGGCGTCGAAGTGGTGGGTTGAGGGTTCGGGGTTGGTGGTGGTGGAGCGGGTTATGGGTTGGGTTTGCAATTGCCAGCCTCCGGATTGTTTCTGTTGCAAGTCGACGACTTGGGTCTCGAAGTTGATAAGATGGCGGACGTCTTGGCTGTAGTCTTCGATGTACTGTTGTACTTCTTCGTGTTTGGGGAATAGCTGGGCGGTTTCTGGCCATGGGAGGTCTGAGAAGCCCATCAGGCTGCGGGGGATGTTTGTTTCTAGGCGGTCGTAGAGTGGCGAGAGGAAGGAGGCTTTTTCCCTATCTTCTTTGCTCAGGGCATCTTTGGCATTGCTGTTGTTCCAGATGGGTTCGTCAAGACCGGCGAAGGGGTTCGTTTGGGGGACGGCCTGGTCTTTTGGTGCACCTTCGGGACAAGGTACATAGTTCCAGATACCGCCTACTGTGGCTCTTTGTTCGAAGATTTGGATTTTGGAGAAGGCCTTTTCGGCGAGGAGGTATCTGTGGAGATCAGCATCTGCCTATGAATCTTTGATGTATTTGGCCTACTTTGCTGCTGTCAATCCAGATGGTCCGGCACCTATGATGGCGACTGAGTCGACCTTGAGTCGGGTGTTGTTGGGAATGGAGCCCATGTTTCTGGTAGATATACCTCGTTTGAGTTGTACTAAGTCGCCGCCACTTGCTAGTCTTCAGAGTCTACTATATGGACGAGATATCGAGAGCATATATGTAGATGATTCAGCAAGTGGAATGAAACGGGTGACATGGATGGAGCAATCACACCATCTGCTCCGGAAATCTCCCAACAACATGCTGCCGCCGCTAAGACGTCATGTTTTGTGAGGTATGTTACATTTCCAGACGCGTAGTTGACCGGACTGGTATCTTCCATCCTTCATCGACGAGAGCACCTATGTGTGTGGTAAGGACCGCTCGAACTGCAAAATGCAATGGGCAGGCGTGAATGGGCGTTGTTGATGGACGACGTCGCTGCTCTGAATCTGTTGAGAGCAGCTCAGCGACACTCCAATATCACTCTTCAGCATCAAATTGGCACTTAACTGACAGAGCCAGTGAAAGCGGCTGAGACGGTCAGCTGAAATCGTACATGTAGGTCAGCTCCCGCCGCTACGTGGCGACGTCGTCTCACCAGGCACCACCATTCTTCCAACCTGCACCAAAAGAAAGACACATCAACCAAAATGCTCACATCACGGAGTAAACCGCCCGCGGAATTCGGCAGCCGCTTGCACTTACTTTCGCTCCCCTACGATGTTCGATACATCATCTACAGCCACCTCTTCCCATCTCTGAGGCAGCTGTACCTGATGGCTTCCCGGGAGAGCATCCATCCTATGATGCGCCCTGGATCACTCAGCATGGACATCTTCTTGACCTGTCGTCAACTGCACCTGGAGGCAAGCGGCTATCTCTACAACAACTACCTCTTCAACATCATCGGATATAAGAAGTACTGTATGGCGCACTATCGACCCATCAATCTGCTCGTGGAGAGATACGCGAAGAACGGTTCAAGCATCGAGATCTTGGACAACGGTCTTCTCTCTTCCACCGCTTGCGTGTCCATTCATGCCAAAGGCGGTCGTGTCGAACAAGTTCTTCAAGTTCGACAGAGAGGCGTGACGAGGAACCTGGAAGAAGTCGAGAACGAGGCCGCTGAACTGCCTGATATCACGGATGCGCGGCCTGAAAATCTTGTCAGGCGCTGGGGCGGCAAAATTAGAGGGTTCCTGGAGTTCTTACTGGACGGTATGTGCAGTACCGCGGTGGCTGTTGCCGTCTTTTCTGTTTTGCTTGTTGCGATCGCCATCTGGATTGCGCGGCTGTACAATTGAAGAGCTCGTGGAGATTCGCCTCTGGTTACCATTGTTTCCTTTCATCACAGGTTGCTATTTTCGGCCGGCTTTGTACATCGACGCCTTCAAGGCCATATCATTGTTCACCACAACAAAGGCAACATCGCTTTTCCATTGTTCTCATGGGCTCTCTCAAAGGCGACAACATACTACAACGCTGCCATTCGCACCTTCCCTCTCAGCATATCATAAATCTATCTCCCCTAGCAACACAACACAACCTTTGCTCTCGAACTCCGACCGACTGTTCATCGACCTCCACCTCAACACCACCAACACCAACCAACAGCAATGCTCTCCAGCGTCTTTATCTCCGCCCTCCTGGCTGGGCCAGTAGTGGCAGGCGTCATCCCACGCCAAAACACCGTCACGATCCAACACACCGTCGTCACCAGCGTAATCGCAACATCAACAGTCATCGAATACGCGCCATCAGGAACGCCCGCCGCCTCCGCAGCAGAACTCGGCCTAAACCCAATCAACGGCCTCCCAGCAGCACCACCACAGGACCCGGCATCATCTGACTCTGTCCGCAAGAGTCTCGCCAGCGCCCTGGTTTTCAAGACCTTTACCTCTTCCCTAGGAGCCGCAGCACCGATCGCCACCAACGACCCAAAACGCATCCTCCTCCCCGCCCCATTGACAAGCCTACCCGTCGTAACCGCTCTCCCATCGACTTACAGCTCCCTATTGCGAGCGCCTCCGCAGCTCTCTACCCCTCCTCCGTTCAGCATCACGCCGACTCCGGAGACAACTTCGTTCAAGAGAATTGTCGGCAAGCCGACGAGTTCTTCTGCTCCTCCTCCACCTCCTCCACCACCGCCTCCTCCGCCGCCTCCGCCTGCACCGACTGAGACCTCGACCGAGGATGATGCGATCCCCTCGGATCTTGCGGCTTTGTTTACCAGCACGACTAGTGAGGAGGCTACCAATCCTTACCCGTACCCGACTCCGTTGCCTGAGCCCAAGCCGTACAATTATGTCTATCCGTATCCGCCTAAGGAGTAGGCTGGACTGGGGGGTTTGTGGTGATGGTAAGTAGACTAAGAGGGACTTCAGATTGGAAAGTCTTGGTGAAAGGAAGTGTGAGCGATGAAGCCCAGGCTTGTTTGTTCTTTCTGTACAGCGTAGCGTATAGGCATCTGGCCCAGCGCAGGATCATGAATTCAATTGCATTCTTCAAGCATAGCATAGCGTACTAGGCCTAGCAAGAAAATGACGAAAGTCTATATCGAGAATGCTTCTCTCTAATTCACTCACTTTTCAATTGTGTAATGTATCAACCCTTTCACAGGTCCCAAACAACAACCCTCCCATCCACGCCAGCCGTGCTGATCTTCGTCACCTGCCCGCCACTCTCCTGGTACGAGCGCAGCTTGTTGATCGAGTTCTGGTGCACGGTAGGCAGCTTCGTGACTTCATTCCCGCCCGCGCGTCCGCGCAAGTCCATCGCCCTGAACATGTTCCTCGCGCTCTCCTCGTGCTGCTCGCCGCCCTTGCCGGCGCCGTGGGCTTTCTCCACGGACCCCGTCAGCTGCCATCCGTTCTCGCTGCCGTTGAAGCGGTAGGCTTCGCAGTCGTAGCCGGCGCAGACGATCTCGCTCTCCGAGACCCAGAGCAGGTCGGCGAAGGGCAGGAGTTGCGTGGAAATCGAGATGACGGCCGCGGGAGGCTGCTCGGGTGCCGAGGGGTAGACTACTGTGACGCTGCTGTCGTGGGCGGCGAAAGCTAGGGCGTTGCCCGAGGGCGAGAAAGCGACGCTGTGGACCCAGCCGGCCGTGGCGTTCAGGTACTCGCCGCAGACGGTGTTGAACGGCAGACGCTCGCCCCAAGCGCTGGGCTCAGGACGGGCGTCGTTGCCCTTGATGAATGAGCTGAAGACGCGGGCGTGGCCGTCTGTGCTGCCCGCGGCGAGCAGCACGCTGTTGGGGTGCCAGGCGACGCTGGTGACGGTCGAGCGCAGCGGCTTCTTCAGGTGCTTGGACACCCACCAGTCGTTCTCCTCCTCGAAGTAGCAGACGGCGATGATGCGGGCGCCGGAGCCGACGGCGAACTTGCTCTCGTCCGGGCACCAGCGCACGCAGGTCGCGGCGCGGTTGATGCGCAGCAGGACGAGCGTGGGCTTCCACTCGCCGCTCTGGCTGGGCTCCCAGACGTAGGCGTTGCGGTCTTGCGAGCAGGTCACGATGCGGCCGCTGTTGGGCGCGATGTCGACGCCCGTGATGAGCTTGTCGTGGCCGCGCAGTTCGTCTTGCAGGCGGAATTGGGAGCCTTGCTTGGTGTAGAGCTCGACGTTGTTGGCGCGGGTTACGGCGAGGGAGTTGCGGTCCGCCGAGAAGGAGTGGTCGGCGATTGGGGCGTGGAAGAGGTGGTGGACTTCGGGAGAGGCCATTTTGGATGGGAGTGACAGGAGGGGAGATCGCTCTACTGTCACGGGTGTTGTTGGTATTGTTTATGGAGAATGAATGTCGAGTGTTTGGAGGATACCTCAATGGTGGCGGGGAGTTGAGGCTGACGTCGTCAAGGCCCGACGCGAGGGCCAAAGTCAAAGCTTCAATTCGTCGTCCTTCAAACCGTTTAGCAATGCGTTTGAGATCCGTGACAAGCACCACGACACATTTTCTCCCACGCCACCCACATGCACCATGACTACTAGTACTGTCGCCAAAATGAACGCAGCGCCCGACTCGCGCGTGCAACCCAATCAATCGCTATACATCCAAAATCTGCCCGAGAAACTCCAAAAACCCGACCTCAAACGCTCTCTCTACATGCTCTTCTCAACCTTCGGCCCGGTTCTGGATGTCACAGCGGTCAAGTCGAGCAAGATGCGCGGACAGGCGCATGTGCTGTTCCGCGACGTGCACGCTGCGACACAGGCAATGAGGGCGTGTCAAGGATTCGACTTCTTCGGAAGGGAAATGGTGCGTCGCGATTGAATGAGTGGAACCCATGAGAAGCCGACCACTGATAACTACATTACAGAAAATCAGCTACGCGAAAGAGAAGAGCCACACGCTTGCCAAAATGACCGGCCAGTACGACCCTCCTCTGCAACCCGGCCAGCCGCAGCAACAAGCACAACCCGCAAACAACCTTCCTCCTCCGCCCGGACTCGGAGCCCCTCCAGGTGTCGCGACTGGAGTTCCCCCGCCTGGTGCCGTGCCACCTCCCGGTCTGGCGCCTCCTCCAGGACCACAGGACGCGCCTAGCCCGCAGGGCACCAAGAGGACGCGCGAGGAGAGCGACAATGAGGATGCGCCGATGGAGGAGGAATCTGAGATGGAGATGAGCGACGATGAGTGAAAGGGGACCTCAGGAAGACCTCAAAATGAAAGCTCATGAGAAATGAGCGTAAATGATACCATCCGGGACAAGAACCGAGCGCGTGCAAACGCGTGTGGAAAAATCCACGAAGACGAAGTACTGAGTGGGTATCACAACACCAAAAGAATCAGTGTAACAAATCTAACACCTCCCAAGCTCTGTCGCCTCACCTCGCCTCCCTGCAAGCAATTTTGCGAGATTCACCGGAACGCTCAGTCCCACGCTTGCTCCAATCACCCCAAACCAGAGCAGCAGATATTCCACCGCTGGTTCAGTCTCAGAATTGTGGCTGGTATTCCCTAGCAAAGGTGCCAGCGCCTCCTGTATCCGACACGGATGAACAAAGTATGCAGGCACACCAGTAACTGGATGTTCAGCCATGCTCAGAGCGCCCATGATGCCGACATCGCGCATTGGCGTTTTGAAGCCATGCGGGACGAGCATCTCGTAGATCTCGTCCGCTGCTGGGAGAGGTATGCTTTTGTTGGTAGAAACGGTGGCAAAAGTAAGGTAGAGGACTGGTACTTGATAGCAAGGCGAGTAGACCACGTCGTACCGCAAAACTCGATCAAGATCATGCGTCTTTGCTGCTGCTGCTGGTACGAATAGAGCTTCTGGGTCTTCGTCTTCGATTTCCATCTCGGTCTCCTCTTCGCTTTCGTGAACTTCGCTCTTGCTGTCTTCCATAACACACTTCGTCGGTGAGGAAATCCGTCTGGTGATGCGCATGTATCGCGTGCCGAACTTTTGGATCTCAGTCAGTAAATCGTTCTATCATTCATTCGGTCATACGACTGAAAGCGCCCAAGAAGACACTCGTTATTTCAATGCGTCAGGACTCCGTCTTACCGTCTCCACGACTTGCACATCGTCCCAATCACTCTGCTTCTCGTGCTTGTCTTCGCTTTCAGTCTTCTTGTGCTCGATCGATGAAGTCCGCCAGGTAGAAACAAAGCAGTCGATCGCTTTCGCAAAATCGGCTTCGAGTAGACTCATCACGTCCAGTCGTTTGGCAATCGATTTGACAGTGCATCTGGCTTTCTGATCATCACCAAGAAGTGTTGTACTTGAAATAGAGTATTGAAGGTATTGAGGGTTAAGATTTAAGGTGAGGTCCGCGCTGCAAGCCTCGGCCGAGTGATCATCCTCGCGTGAACTCATTGGAGCGCGTAACTTCAGACCTTCTAGTTCAACCACCACCACCACTGCAAAGATGCGCACCACAGCATCCGTGGCGGGTGCTCTCAATCCCCTACAATCACTGATTGCGCGAAGATGGCGACCGCAGTGGGTATGTCGAAGCTGTCGCAGTCTGGAGTCCGTCCCTCGACCATCACATCGCCGATATATGTCGACACCGGCGACATCGAACGAAACAAAGCCATACTACGCAACCACACCGATCTTCTACGTCAACGCCGCCCCTCATGTCGGCCACATGTACACAATGCTCCTCACGGACGTGCTCAAGCGCTGGCAAGAAGTCAAAGGGCGCAAAGCGATCCTATGCACGGGCACCGATGAGCACGGCATGAAGATCCAGCAGGCTGCTGCCAAAGCGGATACGGATCCAAAGGACTTTTGCGACAAGGGTGCCGAGGTGTTTAGGGATCTTGCCGCGAGCATAAACGTCAGCAATGACATCTTTATCCGGACCACCGACAAGCAGCACAATGAGGGCGTGGAATATGCGTGGCAGATGTTGCAAGAGAAGGGATATTTGTATGAGAGCAAGCATGAGGGGTGGTATAGCGTTTCGGATGAGACGTTCTACCCGGAGAGTCAGGTTCAATTGGTTGTCGATCCTCCGACTGGCAAGAAGGTCATGCAGAGCATAGAAACTGGGAAGGAAGTGGAGTGGACTAGTGAGAGGAACTACCATTTTAAGCTGTCGGCTTTCAAAGATCGCCTACTGAAGTGGTACGAGGAGAACCCCGACTGGATTGTGCCACGAGCGAGGATGGAGGATGTGATCAAGCAGGTCTCAACAAATCTGGAGGACCTCTCTGTATCACGCCCTTCGAGTCGCCTACAATGGGGTATCCGCGTACCCACAGACTCCTCTCAAACGATCTACGTATGGCTTGATGCTTTGCTCAACTATGCCACAGCGGTGGGCTACCCGTTCACTCCTGGCAAAGAATCGAGCACGGGCTTTCCTCCGGATGTACAAGTCATTGGAAAAGACATCGTTCGCTTCCACTGCATCTACTGGCCTGCATTCCTGATGGCTCTCGACCTGCCCGTGCCAAAGCAAATCCTCACACACGCTCACTGGACCCTCGGCCGACAGAAGATGGCCAAGTCTACCGGAAACGTCGTAAACCCTTTCTTCGCGCTTGAGCGCTTCGGCGTTGATGCGATGCGTTGGTACCTGATCCAAGAGGGTGGCATTGAAAACGACGCCGACTACGACAACAGCTTCATCATCGAGAAATACAAGAAGGGTCTCAACGGTGGACTCGGCAACCTCGTCAGCCGCATCATGAGGGCCAAGAACTGGGACGTACCTCGCGCCGTCAAGCGATATGCCCATCCTGAAAAGCTGCCTGAAGGTCAATTCCCGGCCGTCTCTGACGAAAGCAACATCACAGGCCAGAAGTTCTACGGCCGAATCAGAGCACTGCCAAGACAAGTCGAGGCCCACATGGTCAGCCTCCATCCCAACCTTGCTCTGCAGACCGCCATGAACGCCGTCTACACGGCCAACGGATACTTGCAGAATGCGGCGCCTTGGACACTTGCGACACAGCTTCGTTCCATGATGGCCGACACAACTGGCCAAGAAATGTACGACGCGGCCAAACGAGGTGAAAGCATCGAGGAAATCGAAGCCAGGATCGACCGCGTCGTTTACATGAATGCTGAGACGCTGCGTCTTGTCGGCATTATCCTGCAGGCTTTCATCCCTGAGAGTGCGGCCAGAATGCTCGATATGCTGGGTGTGGACCCCGAGCGACGAAGTTGGGAATGGTGTGTTGTTGGTAAAGACGACACTTTCGGCAATCCCATGGTGGACCTTGGTAAGGGTGATGTGGGCGTGTTGTTCCCTGGTTTGATGAGTGATCGCTGATGAGGGGGCCAAGCGGACCTCCTGTGTATAATGATAAGAGAGATGAGGACTGTATCATAACATATGTATCTAGTACCGAACGTTCGCATACACTAGCCCCCTTCCCTGCTACGCCGATCCTCAGGTATACGACTCGACGTCTCCGATTGCTTGACGAGTTATGTCGACTGCGCACATTTCGGCCTCGACTTAAACCCGCCGCACATCTGGACCGACCATCCTTCCACCAGCGGACCTATGACTGCTGCAGCCTCGCATCAACTTACAATTCCCTCTCGGGGGTCCTGACTGGTGGCGAACTGCAGTGGGTAGGTGGCGAGTTGTGAAGTCGAGGGTCAGTACCAGACAAAGAATCCACCATTGACGCGTCGCCTCGAACAAAGCAGGGCACTGGGCGACCTACTCCGAACACAATGCCATTGTTATGATTCCACACCATCAGCGTCCTTGACGAAACACCATACTCGATCTCAGACCTATAGAAACGCAATTGCTTCAAGTGAAGTCCGCCAATCCTGGACTCGGTTGCTCGACTTCAGCCCAACAAAAATCCACCTACTTCACACCTCACGAACGCCGTGACTGGGGCCGGCCCGGGTACAGTCCGACGTAATTGATTCTATGCGGCTGGAATTCATTCACTTCAAAGCGCCCTTGTAGGCGCCCCGACACCCACCCGGCCGCCCTTGACTTCGCCAAACTTCCACAATGGCGTTACTGCAGCAGCCCAATCAGTGCGCTTAACAGTGAAAGAAAAACACCGGTTCACTTCACTAGAGACGACACTCGCGCCAGGCAGCAGGCGCAAGTCATAGGTCTTTTTTTTCCGCACTGTTTGAGACCGCCGGACCCACCCTCACCCACCCTCCCATCCGCACAGAGCAAACCTGCTCGCCCTCCCTTCCGCGCAGACCAACCCTACTCACCCACGTTCCTGTCCACACAGAGCAAACATGGCTCTCCCAACGCAGGAGGACTTCCTCGCCAACGCTCTGGAGCCTGCGGCGGCGCCTCTGGAGCATGAGGACTGCTCGATACGCCGCGATCCGAAGACAACTCCAGTTCGCCTGCCATGCAAGCATGACTTCTGCAAGGATTGCATCACGGAATGGCTCACCCAACAAGGAGTCGACAGTTGTCCAATGTGTCGCCGTCGTCTCTTCCAGTCGGCCCTTCCAATCGCCCCTATTCAGCAGGTCAACCACTTCGCTCACTTCCAGCCGGCCGATCCCTTCGTCCCCTCCGCCCCCCGTGCTGTGTGGGACGCAGAGGTACACGCACTCGCAGTGCGCGTGGCTCAACTCACATCAAACTATGACCGAGCCGCTGCCAGGTACGAGCGCTTGATACACGAGGACGACGTGTATTGGTCCTTCGAGCTCGCGGCGATCGATCCATTGAGAGACATCAACCGTCAGACCAACTTCCGCACTGCTGACGCCCTGAATTTGAACCGCACCATCCGTTGGACCGAGGAGTGCCTAAGGCAGTCGAGACCCCACGCCCTTTCAATGCTCAACAACAACGACTTGCCCAGGTTACCACAAGGGGCCGTCCAGATCAACGTGGCATCGCTAGGCTCGTCCCTGGTTCTCATGTCGAACGTGCTCATGCATCTCGCCATCAAGCGGTCCAGACCTTGGAGTATCGCGAATCAGGAAATTTGGACGCGGATGGTGATGACAATATGGCAACTTATCGTGCCCCATCGCCGTGTTTTCGGAATTCTCCTCCTGCCCCGCGAGAGTTCAGTCTTCATGGACCGCCAGAGTTTGTTTCTTGCCATCATGTCAGCTCTGATCGATCAGCAGTGCGCCAACGAAGACGAGCCAGACGACACCCCGCCCTTGTTCTTCCGGCAAGCCGACATGGTTCGCGATCTGCAATTCATGGTCAACTTCGTGGTTGACCATGCGGGCCCAACAATGGAGAGCAACGTGGTGCGAGAAGAGCTTGCGGCACACCACATTGAACAGCCTGGCGTGTAAACGACCACTGTGAGTGCACGGGCGGAGCGATTGGCAGCAACATACACGAGCATGACATTCGTACCCGTCTAGTAAGTTACTCCCACTCACAAAGCTACTGTTGGGATTTTGGCACGAAATTCGTTGCTAACTGGTGTTGTATAGATGCTTTCAAGGAGAGAACGAATCCGGGTTTGGCGAAAGGAGAGACAGAGCGTGTGGTGTATCACTTGACAGAAGTGGAATGAAGTAATGAAGTGAGTCTGAGTCGTGGGAAATGGAAATGGCAAGGACTGTCAGATTGTTGGCTCTCTTGAATGGAGCATACTGTTAGACTTCGCTTACTTCACGTTTATTTAGCAAAGCAATTGATTACTGACAGTTCAGAGGCGACACGACCATCTCAAACTGTAGGTTCCTAATTCCATCAACATTCACAGTCCCAATGCGGCGATCCGAGCACTCCGCATCGTCTTGACTCAGCACTTCGTCGAGCTGGTGAGTCGCCCCAGACCCGACAAAGAAATGCAGCACATGGAGCAAACAAAGAACTGCAAAGTCTTTGTGCTGCAAGCAAGATACGTCTCATCTCTGTTTCGACAATTGCGAGACTTCGAATCTGGGGTCAGCAAACAATCGCTCGCTAATGTGGCATATATCAGATCAGCACTGCTGTGAGATGGGCGTCATTTAGACACATCACTCTCTTATGTCAGGCAAGTATATACATTTATTTTCACACAAGCAACACCGCAGCGGTGTTGCGACCTGCTCGACATAACACTTGGACTCGCTTCCTTCGCACTCAACAAAGAAGCATGGCATTCGTTTCGGAGCTCCATTGTCGAGGACCCAACCTCCAGCGGTGAAAGAAACAGGCAATCTCCACATCGCCAAAGCCCTCAATGTCCATTGCTGCAATGTAGACAAACCCTTCAGCGATGAAATAAACAGGACATTCGACCTCGTCAATTACACTCGCGCGCGAGTTGGTGTGACGTTAAAAACGCCTTCCCCTCGAAGGTTTTGGGAGAGAAAGCGTAAGACACTTTCGACCTGCGAAAAATACCACGCAGACATCCAACACACCATTAGCCAATAGTCTACGCAAAGCAAAGATGGATCTTCCACGCCCTCCTACCCGAGAGGAATTCCTGGCCACTGTTCTGGAACCCTTACAGAACGAGGAATGTTCGATTTGCTTGGATCCCATGGCTGATCCTGTCACTGTGAACTGCAATGGCAAGCATGCATTTTGCAGGGTTTGCATCGTTAGATCGTTCGGTGATCGCGACGTCGGCCGTTGCCCACTGTGTCGCCAACTACTCTTCGCGAACCATCCCATTGTTCCTGTCGATCCGGTTGCCCAAGCACGCGAGGCGCGCCGACTACGCTATAACCTGGTCAACGATGACTTCGAGGCCTGCGGGTTACAACCTGTTCTTTTGACCAACACTCCCGGGAACTTTCGCAAGTTCAACCACAGCATCCGGTGGAATCGCACGCGCTTGCACCAATCGACACTCTTTGCCCGCGACTGGCTCTTCGAATACCGGGACGTTTTGGAAGACGGGGGGCAGACTATCAATGTCGACGACCTTGGCTCCTCAGTAATAACCATGGGGAATTTGCTAATTGAAATTGCCATTCTTGAACACAGGGCGTGGCATCAGGCCACTCGAAACGTTTGGAGAGAGATCATCTTGGACATCTATGAATTCGTGGTACAATACAAGAATACCCACGTACACCTCAGCTCTTTGTACCGCTCGCTTGTGGCATCTCTGCTCGACAAACACTACTTTCGCGTCGCCCATCACCCGTCTCCTTTCTTCGAGGACCCACTCATTAACGACTTGAAAATTCTGATCAACTTCGTGATTTTCAAATCAGGGGAATTCATCCCATGGGAAGGCCCGATCGACAGGCCGCCTAGAAGGCGGGACGAAAAGGTGCCTCGCGCCGTGCCATCCACTGCAAGTGAACAGGCAAACTACGAAGCTGCTCAATGGGCAGCAGACATCTTTGAATGACAAGATATCGACACTTCGACAGTACAGGTTTCTCGATCAGACCCCTTTCGGGGGTGATGGTCTTGTTTGGCTGGAATACGGGAGACGTCGATCGCAGGAAGAGAGGCGAGTGCGTATCCCCATTTGCACTCGCCTCAGATGGTCTTTTCTCTTTCTTTTTAGGTACCTTAGGGAGAAGTCCTGTACTTGATGCGCAGACTACCAAGGGCGCCGTATCACTCGATGGGAAGAGGGGGCATCGTTACTCGGCGGACTGCTGAAGCGCGGAGACGTTTTGGATGTGAATGGGATCGGAGGACGGACGACTTGAAGACGACACCTTCGGAAGTGAAGGAAATGGACATTTCACTTCACCAACGACACTCACTCTAGGCAGCCAGGCGCAATGTCAAAACTCCACTCCCGTCCTAGAGCTCTAAGAGACACCAAGACACTTCCGACCTACGCAAAGATGACTCTTCCAACCAAAAAGGAGTTCTTAGCCACACTGGAGACCGTGAATCACCCGGACTGTTCGATATGCAAGGAGCCAATGACATCGCCAGTTCGCCTTCCTTGTCATCGGACGCACGAGTTCTGCAAGGCCTGCATTACGGAATGGTTCAACGAATCCAACGCCAGCGCCAACAAATGCCCGATGTGTCGCCAACCTCTGTTCTCCAAAGATGTTGCAGATGTTGCAGGCGCTGCAGGCGTAACGTTCCCAGCACGCGCATCACCCGAACTACGCATCGCACAAGTCGGCAATGCTTTCAGAGTTTGTGGGACGGGACATCGCCTGAGTACCTTACACGACGACATCGAGTGGAGCTACGAAAATCTGCGTCTATTAGCACCATTCGCCCAACACATGCTCGCCGGCACCCTCTCCGCGCAAGAAGCAGGGGCAGTCCGAATCGATCTCTCTCTTGTAGGCTCAGGCCTCACCCTCATGTCGAACGTACTACCACAAGTTTCCTGCGAAAAGCACAACTTTCGCAGACAATGGAGTGATGCGGACCAGGTTACTTGGAAGGAGATGATGGCCATCATCTGGCGAGTCATTGCGCCGTCGGCTGGCCTCTACCTGGATCGCGAGGCTCTGCACCATGCTTTGGTGGCTGCCCTGGTCGACAACATGCTCAGCAATCTCGGCCAATTCAATCAGCGTTCCGTCTTCTTCAGAGAGGAGGAGTTCATATGGGACTTGACCTTCCTGCTCCATTTCGTGACCGGTTACGTAGGCGAGTTCGAGGAGTTACCGGTGCCAGAATCTGTTGAGGTTCACTTCTTGCCTCGCACCGGGAGCAGGTTGGCACTTGAATGCGCAGATAGATGGACGGATGTGACATTTGGAGGAGAATAAGCGAGACGGAGTCAAGTCAGAGATCAGGATATGGCGGCAGCTACAGCAGACTTTCCAGTCATCTCTAAACCCTTCTCACCGCAGAACGACAGCCGCAGCGGTTGACGACGATCGGATGGAAGATACAAGATCGATACTCCAACTGCAAATCCATCTTCCCGGGGGTCTTGGATCATGTTTGTCTGGAATACGAGAGATATCGAACGGTGACGGATTACTGTACTTGCTGTATCAGTTGCTTTGTGTTATTTTTTCTCCAATGTTCGCGACAGACTGACGAGGTCGGTAAGGACCTTGTTGAATGGAATTTGACGTTCCAACCTAAGCCCACACTCTCACCGTTTCGATGTTCTGACTTCGCGTACGTAAATGTGATGTTTCCCAAGTTTCGATTCACTCGAATCGGTGCCTGTGCTTGTTACTCCATCATTTCACTTCACTAACGAAACTCACTTTAGGCAGCCAAAGAGCTTGCGTAACGTGGTAGACGACACCTTCGGAGGTGAAGAAAAAGAATATTTCACTTCACCAACGACACGACACTCAAGCGGTTGCAATGTCAAGATTCCCGTCCCCTCCCAAGTTTCTAAGAAAGACCAAGACACTTTCGACCTGCGGAAAATCAACCTGTTCACGCAGCACGCAAAGATGGCTCTTCCAAGCAAGAGTGAGTTCCTGGCCACCAAACTGGAGCCTGTGGAACGAGCAGACTGTTCAATCTGTCAGGAGGAAACGACGACCTCGCCAGTACGCCTCCCTTGCCACCGCAAGCATGAGTTCTGCAAGGATTGCATCACAACCTGGTTGAAGCAGCCTGATGTCGAGACGTGCCCCATATGCCGCCAACGTCTCTTCTACCAGGACATCGCAGAACCGACCCGCCCAGGGGAAATGGCACGTTTTCTCGCCGTAATGAGTCGCTTAAATCGCCGCAGAGAAGTCCTCCAAGCTATCAGGGCTGCTGGGCTGGGAGGTTATCTCGAGTACCCAGATTTCCAAACGAGAGATCGCGCGCATCAATACATGAGACCATACGCCGAAGCCTTTACTGACGCTCTCAACCTGGACGACACTATCCGATAGAGTCACGAAACTCTGCACCAACTGGTACCCCGTGCCAACGACAGGCTGCAGGTGGCCGCCAATGAGCTCACCAGGTGGCCCGGAGGTGCTGTCAGAATCGACCTTGAAAGCCTGGGCGCCTGCCTGATCATTATGGCGCGCGTGCAGCAGCGGTTGGCTGCTGGCCGTAACAGGCCATGGGGCGATGCCAACCAAAACACATTGAAGGAAATGGTCATGGTCATCTGGCGCCTTCTTGCTCCGGAAGAGGGTCTCCGCCTGGACCGCAGAGCTGCGTGTCATGCCATCATGGCCCCGCTGTACGACAAGTTCGATTCTTCCGACTTTTTGACGGACGAGAACCTCATGAGCGACTTGCGACGCCTGATCATGTTCACACTTGACCATGCAGGCCCGTGGATGTCGACGACCACAGTGCAAGTTGCCCTTGCAGCGAATGCTATACCCCAGCCTCGCTTCCTAACTCGCACCGCAAGCGCAGGAGCACCCCGAGCAGCGGATTCCTGGTTTGGCGTTGCTTGATAGGCATATATTGATGCCAGTCGGCGGTCGGGGTGTGATGGTCGCTCGCTCGACGCCGCAGCGCAGATTACACCCCCAAGGACCGCTCAATACTGATTTAGAATGGAATATCGAAAATCCGCACACATCCCTAGAATCTTGGACATGCTTGGCTGGAATACGGGAGAAATCGATGGCGATGGCTGGAGCGGAAGAAGAGAATTCTCGGGCAATCCCCTCTCTGGTGTCTCGATCTTGTTGGCTGGAATACGGGAGATGCTTTGTTTTTCGCTTTGTCTCGCCTTTGTATTTGTTTGTGGTAGATGGATGAGGTCGACGAGGACCTTTTTGAATGCAATTTGATTTCATGAAAACCACTCCCGAGTCTCGGCACTCAAAAACAGCCCCAACACTGACCCTATGATCTTAGACCAATGAGAAGCGCCGCATAAACATCGGTGCCTTCGCCCTGTAAGAGACCATGTAACTTTCACACTCAATATAATTTCCTCTACTTCAATGTTGAGCCTGTCGATCAATCGACACGCTTGAAAGCGATTATTCCTCATCAACCAACCCTCTATTGTTATCAGTGAAGGCTCTTGGGTTCCGAGGAACGCCGACCCTCGCGTGCCGTCTCTTTGTTGTCTTCACACAAGGCGATTGTGATGTGCTATGTGGCAACACCGTCCGGACGTGGTGGATGTGAATGAACACGCCATTCTGGTGACATCTCTTATGCTGACAGCTGTTCCCGCTTGTGGTAGAAGAATGGCTGGCCTGGAAGTGAAGTCTGGCACAGTGGCAACACGCCTAACCAAGAATGGTGATGGATCGGGAACCGACAACTCCAGTAACATGACCATACCGACCCAGAAGTCAAGCGATGCGATTCACTAACATGGTAGACGAAGCCTTCGGGGGTGAAGGAACATGACATTTCACTTCACTAACGACACTCCTGGCGCAATGTCAAAACTACCCTCCCATCCCAGATTTCTACAGAGACCAAGACACCTTCGACCTGCAGAAACATACCACCACCAAGAGCTGAGACCACCTCCCACTCACCCTCTTGTCCACGCAGCTCGCAGAAATGGCTCTTCCCACTAAGAGGGACTTGCTGGCTCATGGTCTGGAGCCGATCGAGCACGAGGAGTGTCCAATCTGCCGGCAGCCTATGCAAGATCCGGTCCATGTCCCGTGCGATGGCAGACATTTGTTCTGCAAAACCTGCATTACAGCATGGTTGAGGCAACCCAACAACGCAGATTGTCCGGTATGTCGGCAAGTCATATGCTCCCTCATTGCGGACGACAGAGCTGCACGCATACGACTACCCCTAGTGGACAACGGACCTCAACCTATAGAACAAGACCCAGCGAGCACCGTAAGCCTACAGCAAGAACGATACCCAGAGCGCTTCGAGACCGCGGCGCACCGCATCAACGTCGAGAATGCCTTCAGGCATGTCGGGTTGGGCCGCTATCTTTTCCCTGACGAGGACGGCAACCCATCCGTCGCGGCACTGAACACGTTCGAAGGAGACTTGCAATTCAGTCATCATCAACTTGGTCGTTTGGCACCGCTTGCCAGGTCGGCACTCACCACCCGCTCCAACACACGACCGGACGGAGCCCTCAAGCTCGACGCAGAGGTTCTGGGCTCATGCCTTGTTTTGATGGGGAACGCGATTATGAGGATCGCCACTATCGACCACAGAGAGTGGAGTGATGCCAACAAGGAGGACTGGGAAGAGATGATGACAGCGATTTGGCGACTCCTTTCACCACATCACGGTGTTCGCCTTGACAGCAGGGCAATGTTCCACGCTATGATGGCGACTGTGGTCGAGGTAACCATGGGCCGTGTTCGCCCTTTCCTTTGCGACCCATACCTCCTCGACGATACGATTCACCTGACATTCTTTATTCTCGCTCGTGCCGGTGAGTGGATGCCGAGACACACGGTGCTAGCAGAGTTCGAGGCACGCCGCATCACTCAGCCCCTCGCATTGCCACGCACCGCAGACCCGAGGACATACATACATGCAGATCGGTTCGAGGCCCAGGCGTTTCCTCCTCGTTTCCTCCTCGCTTGAGTGAACGGCAGATTTCGATTTCCCGACTGTACTGGTGAATTTTGACCACTCCTCTCCAGGAGCAATGGTCCTGTTTGGCTGGAATATGGGAGACAACGATGGCGAGAGAGTTGGAGGAGACGAAGAAGAGACTGTAAGAGAGATATCGCTAGCAAAGTGGCTGGAGGAGAACAAGGAGAGACTGACTCTTCGCGGTACTTTCCGGGGGTCTCGATCTTGCCGGCTGGAGATGCTGGAGTTGACTCGTATGGTTGTTCGCTTTGTATTTTGATTTTTTGTTATTTGCGACCAAAGAGGTCGATAAGGACGTAGCTGAATGCAATTTTATTTTATGAAACCCACTCTCAGCACTCTTAGAGAGAGATAGAGAACCCCAACCCTGACCCTACTGTATACATAGGTGTTGCCTGAGCTCTCTGAAATTTAAGTCCGTCAAGTAAAGTGCCTGCGGCATCTGCATCTGCATCGCATAAAACCATTCATTACCATGCAGCGCGCACGCCTGAAATGCGCATAGTAGCCAGGTTCTGAAGGTCTCGAACGCCTGCTCTCCACCAATGGGCCAAGTGCGGAAAATACTGATCTCCGTCTGTGTTGCCAAGGGTCCGATGAGCTGCGGGCGCAGGGTCATCGTCCGAGGGTTGAGTGAACGACACTCTTCGCAGATTTGGCGCAGTTCAGCCAGGCTGATGCCTGTAAAAGAGGGTCTGGCTGGCGTCTGGCCTTGGGAGACGTACTCAGCAGACGATTGCTTAGCAACAGTCTCACCTTCCCAGAGCTTCATCTTGATCTCCATCAGAGCGTTATTGATCTTGCGATCCTTGATCTTCAGGTTATCCGTCGCCTTGCCGGTAGACGTGTCGCTGTTGAGTCTGATGTCGAGATCACAGTGCCCGTGCTCGTCGCGCTTGATGCATCCAGGGAAAACGTGGCAAGTCACTGCTGGCTCTTTTCCCTCGGGGTTCTTAATTTGGATCTTGATCGAAGGATGCTGCGAGTGCAACCGCGTATCCACTCAGACCCAAGGCGAGACATCCCGGGGGCCCTTGAGACCTTCGCCATAGTGCGCCTCGATGCCATCGTCCCCGATGAAGGTGATGACATTCGAGAAGCCGTTCAAACAGAGCTTCACCTTGTGGTGCCTAAGTTCCGTCTTGAGTGGCGCGTCGCTGGCTTCGTAGCGCCGAGTGATAGGGTCGAACTTGTTTAGGTACTCATGCTTCTGTGGCTGCTCGGCGAAGCGGTAGTCGGCCGGCAACATTTTACGAGTGAATAATATCTCACCATGCTTGAGTACCGGAGCCAGCTCACTAGAGTGATCCTCTTTGAACTCGTCGCTGATGCACGGCGCATGGGTTGCCTCAGCAATACAGCACAGAGAACATAGGACTGACAGAAACTTTTGTTGGTTGGGGCAACTATCCTGGGTTGCCACGAAGGTAGGTCATGACGATTTAGCCGTCGGCTTTTCTCATTGTTGGTCATAAAGTCATTGTCGTTCGATGTATGAAGGTCTAGAGTGTTGTAGTGTAATGCGACCACACAAGGTCAATGTGTCCGCACAACAGTCCTAGCTACCGGCGACTCCAGATTTGATCATGTCGGCCGCCTGTAAAAACTGTTAGCAAACCCCATAAAACGAATCGGTGCGAGGAAAGACATACCTTCTCCGCAATAGCGTAAACAGTCGTCATCAAATGAGAAGCAGGGAGGAGTGGAATGACACTGGCGTCCACCACCCGGAGGCCCTGGACACCATACACCCGCAAGCTCTGATCGACGACACCACCCATCTCACGCGCGCCCAACTTGCAAGACCCGGCGGGGTGATAAAGCGTACCAGCAGTCGAACGGATAAAAGTCTCCAAGTCGTGATCGTTAGTCACATTCCGACCAGGCACGATCTCAATCGGCTTGAGTCCTTGGATCGCGGAAGTGTCAGCGATTTGGCGGGCGAACCTGACGCCCTCTGTGAGGATTGCGACGTCGAGAGGGTTGCGCAGGAAACCAGCATCGGCATTGATGCCGTCAAAGACGTTGGCGGAGACCGTTTCGACGGAGCCTCGCGAGAACGGTTGCTGCAAGCCGAGGACGATGCCGCCGTCGGCCCAGATGAGCTCCAGGATGGCGGACTCGTTGCTCAAGAGCTTGTCGTTGAGGAGTTTCATTTGATGATGATAGCCTTTCTTGACTTCTTTGGGTGTTCCTGATGGCAGGTACGCAGCGCTGGACTGGTTGAGCGCGGAAGCGTGGATTTTAGAGGTGGTATTTGTGACGGTCGAGAGTGGGAGGAAGGCGAGGAAGTCTCCGGTGGGCGACGACAAGGGACCCGTTCGTGAATCATCGTATTCTGCTCTCGCATCGGCGGCGAATGTCTCGTTGCTGGTGAGTAAGCTTGAAGTCAGGGGTGCGGTGACTGTCAGTGTCAGTGATGGATCTCGTGGTCGGGATGGAATGTTGAGCTTGGAAACGCACTGGAATTGACCACAGCAAGCAGAACATGATCATGTAGATTCTGACCGACGGCTGGCAAGTCTACAACGGTGGCGACTCCAATGTCGGAGTGGAGCTCCTTGTCGCCGATACCAGAGACCTGAAGAAGCTGCGGGCTGTGCAGAGAACCAGCTGCGAGGATGACCTCCTTCTTCGCAGAAACGGTCTGGCGAGTGATGTTGTTGGCAGAGGCAAACTGGAGAGACTCTCGTGAGCAAGGAGTTCAAGCCGGAACCTCGGGAAGTAAACCTACCTCTACACCAGTGGCTGTGGGACTTCCTGACTTGAGTGCTGTCAAGATCTTAGTGACTCGCTGACCAGTAATGATCTGAAGGTTGGAGCGGTTCCTGGCAGTATCGTAGTAAGCTTCCTTGGCAGATGATCTGGTCTCGTCTGCAGGGTCCTGGTTATGCGGGCAGAAGTAGCCGCCCAACGCGAAGCCGCTGGCCTGGTCGTACGAAGTTTCGATTCCCAGCTCTCGCGTGGCGTTGATCATGTACTCTAGAGCGGAAGTCAGCGAAGATCGCTTGGAGATACAAGGGCGGCCATACTGGTCGTAGGCCAAAAGAATGGTGCGTATGTCGAGTGCACGTAGCCGTCTGATCCGTGGAACTTTGGGTCGTAAGTGACATTGTATTCGGCGACAATGTCCGCCGTTGGCGGCGTGAATATCTCATTCTGGATTCGGCATTATTAGTGCACGGCCGCATGGACTCTTGCATATTGCCACCTGCCTTCTTGAAGTACGGCAGCAATGATTCCCAGTCCCAGCCCTTGTTTCCAAGTGCAGACCACCTGTCGTAATCGGATTTCGAGCCTCGATCGAAGACCATGCGATTGAGCTGTGTAGAGCCGCCTACAACCTTTCCGGCCGGAATAGAGACTTCCCTCCCGTTCAGCGACACGCTTTTGGCATAAGTCGTGTTCCAATCATACTTAGTGCCTATAGCACCGCCAGCAAGACCGGGAATCGTGAAGAAATCTTCGTCATTGGTGAAGATGCCAGCTTCAATCACCAGAACGCTCGTGTTCGCATGCTCCGATAGGCGGTTGGCAACAGTGAGGCCGGATGCTCCGGCGCCTACAACGATGTAGTCGTACTCGCGGCGGAAAGTCTCTAGATATCCGTAGCCGGCACCCGGAGGCGTGGGAGCCGCATCAACGGCCAGCGCCAAGAACATCCAGAGATTTGAGAGGCGCATCTCAGCCAGATGGAAGGTGCGAAGGTTGTGGTGGAAAGCTAGGTGTGTTTCAGGAGAGGTGGCCCGAAGAGTTAGTTACTGCAAGGATGCCCGAAGTCTTCCAGATGTGTGGCCAAAAGGGCTGAAGAGTGCCACGAGGCTATCATATACTTCTTTGACGCACTTATGGATCGATGATGCCAACAAGAAGTTGACCTCTCTCTCCTCAGAGCCAGCAACTGCCGGGTGTAACGTTGAGGCAACATGCATCAAGACGAGACGGAAGCGAGACAACTGCACACGTACACCAGTTCCAGATTCACCTCGCTAAAGAGCCCCCAGATTGCTGACGATTCCAAGAGAGCGCAAGCGAGATGCTGCTGAAACTTTGGCGAGTCGGTAGCCCTATTTCGCCATCACTGCATGTAGTTACCTGCCAGTCCAATGGAAGGTTATATCGAAGTCCGTTAGGGTCGATGAATCCATCAACGCAGGGCCCAACTTTCGCCATAATGGCACGCACGCGCTGCACATGTCTGGTGGAAGGACCGAGCCGCGAAGAAGGTTGTCTTCAAGCACGCGACAGTGGCGTCAGTGCCGGTGATCATTTGCACTACTTTGTGCTCGGCGGCGTTGCAGTATCCATTTCGGAGGAACGTGAGTGTACGAGCGAACCAAGCTTTTCTGAGGAGCAAGAAGGTTCCCAAGCATCCAGGGCTCGCCCACAGTAAACCGGTGGTGCAATGGCCTGTATCATACTAGGCCTAAGCGGAAACTGCACAGGTTGCAGATCGAATGGTGTTGCCCTGTTGTTCGCTGGCACGGCTGAGTCGCTGTGTGGTTACGTTGGTGGCTCGATGGCTGGGTGGCTTAGAGGCCAGGGCTCTTATTTTAACTTTCCCATGGGGTCATTTGAAGCTATCAAGTGGTCAGACCGACGGGACGGATGATGGAAGAGGATCCCCCGAGAAAGGCTGGAAGATTGAGTTGATTGTCAACTCCTGCCGATGCAAGGTTGAAGATGCGCGAATGTCACGAGGGAGGACGGGGCGAGCGGGATGGATGAGTCTAGCCAAAAGGAGACACAAGGCCGAGGGCTTCTACCCGGATTCGTTTCTTGCTACACACTACAATCCAATTGTAGATCGTTCCTACTCCTGCCAAACCTACACTTTCTGTCAATGAGGCAAACCGCTTCTATCAACCACTCGTTTACGGAAGTCAGCCAACATAGGCGTAGTAGCGGAACCGCCATACTGGTCGCCTCCTCTTGTCATGCCACTCATGCCAATTTCTGCTCCTTCGGGGACTCACCCGCCCATCATCAACCGCACACAGTGTCGCCGTTACAGAAGTCTCTTTTGAATTCAGTCTCACGTCGAGAATATGGCTACCCAAGGGCACAGAGCGGCTCAGCCGCCCTACAGTCTTCCATGTGTATAACATACTCGTTCGCCGCCAGATAGGACGCGACAACCTTGTCGCTGCACGTTAGTTTCATATTCGTCATCTTTTAGTCCTGGCAGTCCTACAACTCTAACTTGTCGAAACCCCGGTCTGAGGTTATTGCGTTGCGAGCATGGTAAATGGCGGTCACGCAAGTGGAGAGGCTGTGTTGGGCGTAACACTAAGCTTCACCATCCTTGCTGTCATCGCAGCATGTATGCGCCTCTTTACCAGGTTCTTCATCTCCAAAGCAGCTGGTGCTGACGACGCGTTTGTCGCCGTATCGACAGTGAGCATCCCATGAAGGGTTACCTTTGGACAATCCGCTCACACACACACAGATCCTCACAGTTGCACAGACTGTCGCAGTGTGTGGTCAAGGTTGGTCAATCTTACTCCTCTGAACTGCCGCGTTGCTGACATCCGCCAGTAAAGTACGGCCTGTCGCAGCATGTGGCCTCTCTTTCCAAGCATGACGTGCTCTGGACGACGATCTGGTTCTGGAACTCGATCTGGATCTACCAAACAGCTCTGTCCGCTGCCAAAATGTCCATCCTGCTGCAGTGTCGTCGCGTCTTCGCGACACAAGCATGGTTCCGCAAGGTCAACAACGGTCTGATCGCTTTTGTTGTCCTCTTCTTCGTCTGGACAACCTGCAACACCATCTTCGCCTGTATTCCGGTCCACTTTTTCTGGAATCGTACGGTCGATCCGACTCCGAAGGGGAAATGCTTGAACCAGGAAGCCATATGGTAAGCAAGCGGTTTCATCAATCCAGAAGTTTCGGGTTGGCTAACGGTTGCGATCCAGGTTCAGCAATGCTGCATTGAACATCTTGAGCGACTGCGGTATAGCCATCGCGCCACTACCCATCTTGAAGAGCCTCAACCTCCCAAGTCGCCAAAAGATCGCATTGACCTTTGTTTTCGGCGTCGGTGGAATGTATGTTTCTCCCTCGTGGTACTCAGCTCACAGAATGTCTCGCTAACTCTTGATCAGAACTTGTATCGCCTCCCTACTACGCATCCAAGCGATATACGCCGCTTCGGTTTCGACAGACAACACCTGGGACGGCGCCATGGCAGCTATCTGGAGCTCCCTCGAAGTGAACACTTGCATCATCTGCTCGTGCCTGCCGATCCTGAAGGGTTGCATCAGCCAGTATTTCCCTCACATCTTCTCTTCCATCAGAGGGACGGGACGCTCGAGGAGTGGGAGTGTGCCCGCAAATGGCATCGACTTGGACCGCATGGCCCGGAGCGAAGCCAACAAGGCGAAATGCGATGGTCCGGGAGGTCGATGGGACAGTGTTGTTCGTGACGACGGCAGGTTATCTCGCAACGATAAGGACATGGATGGGATCCAGGTTGTCAGAGTTGTTGAGCAGGATACGATGAAGACGGGTTATGGTGGAGAGCGTAGTGACTCGGAGAGTACTAGGAAGCTGGTTAGAGGTTGGGTGTGAAGATGTTGTCTTTTCTGTATTCATACTGTAACGAATACTCGACTGCCGTGTGGTCTGTCTTTAACAAATCTTGGAATCGCCCCATGCATACTATGTACGTATTGATTGATCAACTGTCTTTCGCATATGACAACGTCTGTTCGAGTATCTCGTTGGTACTCGCATTTTCAAGACATACGACAGATGCTGATACTACCACTTGACCTAGTGAGATACTGGATCTGTCTTCTGGATACAGTTAGCTTCTCGACGGTGTAACGATGATTTTCGATATACGAAGTTGCTGATTGCACAAACTTCAGCATGAAATGAGGGTCGAATTGATTGATCAATTGACCGATTTGATTGATTGGACCCAGTAATTCGGAGGCGACCCAAACCCCGCAAGAGCGATCTCTGACCGCTGGGAACGGCCGCTGCCCCCGCTCTTGGCCTCTACCGTTAAATGATTGTGGAGTCTAGCGCGTGGCCAGGTCCAGCTCAGGTCATCTGCCAATTGCTTGCGACTTCCAGCCGTACCTGTTGCGACAACAACAACGACCTCGCAAGACCATACACGCTTTCAGAGACCTGCTCACTCAAACGAGAGACGCGACAAGACCTTCACGCTCACGAAACCCAACGAATCGATCTGCATCCGTGCGAGCTAGCCGAGACATCGCGACGGCTACATACATTCATGCGCACTGCCGCGCCGTTGGCGTCTGCGCCTCAATGAACAGCACCGTCGAGCAGGTCGGGACGCCAATACTACGCGGTCTTGATGGTACGCAACCTGCACCAACCGCCAGACGAGGAAGAGGACGAGGACGTCGACCTGCTTTGCAGGTAACGTGCTTGGGCGCAAGTGGTGGGCCGAGCGAGGAGAATGCGACAGCTTTCCTCGTGAGGAGCTTGGCTACGGAATGGGCAAAAGGCAGCGTGCTTGCGGTCGACGCTGGAAGCCATCTGGCACCCATAACAAGGATCGTGGAAAGAGACTTTGCCCTTACCAAACAGAGAGCGGATGCCGACGACGAGAGACGGGAAGTCGCAAAAGGAACACAGACGCCTGGGTTGAGCAATGATCTTGCAAGAACCTCTCTATCTCCGTTACAGAACACACATTACCATGAGCTTGACACTGAGAGCTCTGAAGCCGAGGAAACACCCAAGCCGGAGCCCATATACATGACCTACGGACCCTTTGCGGGCATGAAACTCCCACACGCCTCGGCCAGGGCCAATGCGCTACATTTTTTGCAAACGTACATCTCGACCTATCTCATCACCCACCCGCATCTCGACCACATCTCCGGCTTTGCAATCAACACGGCAGCTTTCCATGCGACTTCCAAACCGAAGACTCTCGCTGCTTTGCCCGGCACCGTCAATGCTATCAAACGACACATATTCAACGACGTTATTTGGCCGAATCTCAGCGACGAGGATGGTGGCGTGGGATTCGTGACATTTCAACGGCTGAAAGAAGGCGGCGATGCCATGGTGGGCGAAGGTGAGGGTCGCGGCTACATCGATGTGTGTGACGGTCTCGGCGCGAAAGCGTTCAAGGTCAGCCACGGAGTCTGCACAAAGTCTCCTCCCGCACATCAGCATCGCGGCAGTGTACCTAATATCGCAGACACGAACCACGGAGGATCAACCGACCTGTCAGCGCAGAGCATGGCGAGGACCATGTCTTTCAATGCACAATATTCCGCGCCAGGTACGCCTGGACCAACGCCCAGGCAAAGTTACAACAACCAGCCCTCACCTCGAATGCATCCGCAGGAATCTTCATGCGTGGTCGATAGTACAGCATACTTCATCCGGGACAGCGAGACAGGACGGGAAATTCTCATCTTCGGAGACGTCGAGCCAGATTCGTTATCTCTCACCCCTCGCAATTACATCATATGGGCAGAAGCTGCAAGAAAGATCGCAAATGGTTCTTTGACTGGCATTCTCATCGAATGCTCCTACAAAGACAGCCATCCGGACGCATATCTCTTTGGCCATCTGGCTCCTCGCCACTTGGTAGCAGAGCTGGTGACTCTCGGCGGGATGGTTCGAGAGGCGCGGGTACACATGGAAGGCGACGAGCGACAAGCAAAGAAGCGGAAACGCTCTGCTGGAATCTCGAGCGGCCAGGTGGCTCGATACGCAGTCGGAGAGAGCGAAAACAAACGCAGTCGCAGTCTGGCGAGCAGGGCCGTGAGCCAGAACTTCCGCAGGCGGAGTGAACCTGATCACACCGCGCCAGGCTCGTCGCCGATGCAAGCGTCGACCGGCCCGCCCTCACCCTCCGCAGTGGCACCCACTTCGGACGCCGCCCTGGATGTTCCTACGTCGCCCATGTCGAGAACGCATGCGCAATTACAGAGTCAAAACCAAAACCATACACATCCTCATTTCGGACCGAACGGCTTCTCGAAAGCGAGTACTTTTGATCTCGGGGACGCGTCGGCGACGCCGGAACCTCCTGGAGGTGTTCCTTGGGAGCCGCCTCTGAAGGGGTTGAAGGTTGTTGTTATCCACGTGAAAGATACTTTCAAGGACGGCCCGCACGTGAGCGAGAGCATTTTTGAGGAATTGAATTCTCATGAGCAGGCCCTGAACGACGAAGGAAAAGGTCTTGGTTGCGAGTTTGTTATTTCGAAAAGCGGGGAGTGTTATTGGTTTTGATGGAATTAGCGCTTTTCTTGCGGATGTATAGGGCATGGTGGGAAGGCGTTCGGTTTGTTCGCGCAGGTACCCGGCCACGGCCAGGCCTTGACAGCTTGCACAGGGAATTGTTAATACTGTTTATTTGGGGTACCTAAAAGCCCAGTAGTCTGCTGACTATAGATTTGACAGTCCACGTCGCGCAACGTGAAGAACGAACGGCCAGCGGCATTCTAGCGTCCTCGTTGCACGAAGCATTCTCTTGTACCAATTTCGAAATGCGTTGCTTGACCTTTATGTGCTGCAAGCCAGCGAATCGGAACGACATTATGGCCTCGCTACAGGAGCGGTCAGTTGTTTGACTCTCCACGCCAACACAAGACTCAGGACAGTACTTTGCTTGTCATCGCGGGGGCCACATGATGCAGTGTGAGGTAGCGGTGAGCTAGTCGTTGCTTCATTGGGTGAATGCCAGCGTCGTAAGAGCCCTCCGGCACCGACGACTAACATGACAATCGATAGTCTTACTACTCATTCAATGTTTCTGGCATCTTTGCCATGGTCAAAAATTCTGAAACAATGAGTAATGGGCGTATGGCTTCGGAGACCACGCCACGTCGGACACATTCTGCGAGAAGTCCGAGACGATGCCCGATATCTGACGTGTAGTATAGACAAGTCCGAAAGAAGCTCGAGCATCCACGCATATCCCATCAACCCCTCGAGCAACGATCTCCATGGAAGTGCATGTCCTTCTCTCATCCAACAACAAAACCGTCTTTCGCTCTTTGCCGCTTACCCTTGTCATGGCTCCTCAATCCGATTTGGCAGAGAGCTACGGATCGCCCTCGAAATGTGACTCCCCACTGTGGGACATTCTTCGGGGAAAAGCAGTCAGTTCACCCAACAGCACAGCACTGATTTCGGCACACCAACAAGGGGCCTGCCTCACAGATCTCAGATCTCGGGATTCCGAACAGGGAGCACTCGAAGACTGTTCAACATGGACTTATGCTCAGCTCATGGAGGCGTCCTTGGCACTAGCCGACCGGCTGTTGGCCCTCGGACTCACAGCAGGCGACACCTTTGTTGCTTTCATGGGTAACTCGGTAGAGTGGGCTGTGTTACTGTGGGCGTGTGCTCGACTCCAGATCGCCTTTGCGCCGCTTAATCCTGCTTTTACCGAACGACCTGACGACTTGCGACACATCCTCGACACACTGCGGCCGCAAGGAGTCATTTGTGTCGACCGATCTTCGATGCAAGCTGTCGACGCTGCAGTCCAGACATATCAGGGAGAACCCGTGGCCGCTCGTATATATTTACAAGGTGAAAGTCACCCTGAAGATGACTGGATGGACTTCGCCAACTTGGGGCGCAAGGAAGATCGCCTCAAGAGGTCCAAAAATGGCACATCATGCCTTTCCGGTGACGAGAACCGCGCCGCCGACCCTGCAATGATTCTCGTGACCTCGGGCACGACAAGTCTCCCAAAGGCATGCCCACATACCGCGGCGAATCTACACGCCCAATCGGGAGTCTTTTGCAACATTCGGCAGATCCGAGCGGACCGCAAGTTTCTCATCCTGGGCCCGCTCTTCCACATCCAATCGATCTGGAACGTCTTGATGGCCTGGAGGGCAGGCGCTGCGGTTATCCTGCCATCCTCTAAGTTCGAAGCAGGTGCGGCAATAAACAGCCTGGCAGTCCTTCAGTGCTCCCACATCTCATGTGGGCCGAGCATGGTCTCTGCACTTCTCGCACATCCCTCTTTCTCGAAAGATGGCTACAAACACCTTCAGTCCATGGCGCTGGGCTCGGACCTGATATCGCGAGACTTGGTGGAGCTTTGCCAACAGCGTTTTCGTGCACGAAGGGTCTTCGCTGGCTGGGGCATGTCAGAGAGCATCGGCTGTGTCGTTCTTGGAGCTGAGCAAGATGTGGTATGGCATGACGGGACACCCACTGTCGGCTATGTCACGCCAGGAAATGCGGTCAGAGTGTGCGAGCCAGGGACCCACACCCCGGTGAAGAGAGGTGTGACTGGCGAACTTCACATCGGCGGGAACTCGACCATTCGTGGCTACATCAATGGATCTCAAGGCGCCACCAACGATTCGTTTTACTCGTCAGAAGGAAGAGATTGGTTCGCCACTGGAGATCTCGCCCTCATGGACGACTCAGAGGCAATCTTCATCAAGGGCAGGATCAAGGATATGATCATTCGAGGTGGCGAGAATATCAGTCCCGCAGCTATGGAGAGCTGTATAGATGCTATCGAGGGAGTGAAGGTTCGTCGTGCTTCTAGAGCATGCTTTTGGCCATGTATGTCCGCTGACACAAATCGCAGTCCCAGGTGATTGGAATCGGCGATTCAGTCTTTGGCCAGGTGCCAGTTGCTGTACTGGCAAGGGAGCCCAAGAACTGCGAGCGGGCTGATCTTGTAAAGTCCATTCAACAAGAAATCAAACTTCGTTTTGGGAACACTCACCGATTACGGAACATACTCACTTTGGACGATCTGAAACTGGCGCGGTTTCCCACTACCGCTACGGGCAAAGTCAAGAAGGGAGTTCTCCGGGACCTTGTTGAGGATTTCCTCGCCGACGACAGAACCACTGTGTCCAAACCCTCAGTCACGCTTGACGCTATCTTGACGATCTGGAAAGAGCTCCTTGCCGCCGGCGATTCCGACATCACGCCACAGCTATCTGTCACGACATTAGCTGACAGCCTCATGATGCTGCGCTTCTGCTTCGAAGTCGAGCAGAGACTGGGGAAGCGCATCACGATTGCCGAGATCCTGAAGAACGTGACTCCTATCGGCCAGGCCCGCCTCGTCGACAGCCGAGAGCAAAGACAAACCTCGACTGAGCCCGGGACAACCAAACCCAACTCTGTTTGGAAACAACAGGCCCAGCGATCAAAAGAGGATGACACCTTGATCACGGACGGCGTACGATCAGCAATCGATGAATGCCTTCGATCGATGGGAGCTTCATGGTCAGACGACGTGGAAGCGGTGTATGAGCCGCACGAGGGCATGGACATGTCCTTGTCTGGCAACGCACGCCCTTCGTCTTGCAACGTGAGATGGGCCTTCGAAGTCACGGAAGAATCGATGACTGCAGAGAGAATCTACGAGTCCCTGGCGCAGGTACTTGAGAGACACGCCGCCCTGCGAGCAGTCGTCGTGCCGTTGGAGAAGCGCTGCTACCCGTTTCAGTCGATCCACGTCGTTCTGAAGGCGAAACAGAAATGGTTGCAGCATGCGGTCACGCTGGCCGAGCCCGTCGACCGAGCCGAGGATCTGATCAAGCTCATCGATGGCAACAGCATGTCTTTCGGTGGTGGACCCGGAAAACAAATCCTCCAAGCCTGCATCGTGCCGCTTGAGCAATCCGATTCCGGCGCTCGCTTCGGCCTATGTCTCTCTGTCTGCCACGCCGCATTCGACGCAATGTCGATGACTGCGTCCTTGAAAGACTTGCAATCGTCACTGCGTCGAGAGCCTTTGCCAGCAAAAAGCCCGATACCTTATATGGCTTTTGCAGAGGTCTATCGGATGCACAAAGACGGCACCTTGGGACGGCGAACTGCGATTTATCATGCCAACAAGTTCGTCTCATCGAATGTGACTTTGCCGTGTCTGTGGCCGCCTTCGAAGGGGCCGGGATGGTTCATCGGACCGGACAGTGGATGGAAGCTCCGCGACGGCTCGCTTGGCCAAGCGTCCGAAAGAGTGAGCTCGGATGCGACCGCAGGAATCTCTAGAGGTCGAGCTGTGCATTCGAAAGCGAAGATTCCCGGTTTGCAGGAACTCAAATCGAAACACTCGATCGGGCCCTCGACGGTGTTTAAAGCGGCTGTCGCTTTGTTCAATGCCGAGAAGACAGGCGAGGATCGTGCGGTGTTCAAAACAACGTCCGCAGGTCGCACTTGGCCTTTCTTGGAGGATTGGATCGCGCAGAGCTTGCCTCATCCGCTCGGCATTGCTGGACCGTGTCTGACCTATAGTATAGATTGCATCACTGTCGGCCGTGGGCAAGGGGTGCGAGAGTTCTTGAGAGATGTACAGGCTGCGGAAGAGATGGATCGCTCTTATCCTCATGCGCCGTGGGTCTCCATTCGTGAGCGACTGGATGAGCCTGCGCGTGAGGTTCTCGATGCTGTTCTTTATCGGCAGACTTTCAATTGGGATCCATCGGCAAAGGCTCGTCATGCGAATGCGAGACCCGCGCTGAAGACGCTTGCAAGACTGGGGTTCATCGATTGTGGATTCTGGTGGAATTTTGGAGTTGTCGCTGGGGATGAGGTTGCGGGCTTCGTGTTGTATGACGATGTGCATTTGGACAACGTGCAGGCTAGGGAGGCGCTTGTTAGAGTGTTTGGTCTTGCGCGGCAGTTGGTCCAGAAGGGCAGTTGGGAGATGACTGTGGGACATGTGCTTGAGCGCGGAGCTTGATCACTCTGTTGCAAGTGTGAGCATCGTGTGGAGTAGATCACATGCAAAGACTCGACTCACTTCGAAACGAATCTGGCAATGACGCACACGTTATTCCATTCATTGCAGACAACCACTAACGATCCACATTGGAACGATCCAGATCAGGTCCGACCACCGATGAGACTATGCTTTCGTCACCAGAATCTGTTTAGACGGCCATGTCGTCCCCAAAGACACGATCGTCGGCGCCTCGCTGTATGCTCTGCATAGCAATGCGCATCATTTCCCCGATCCGGACGTTTACCTCCCCGAGAGATGGACCGTCAACGAGGAAATGGACCCAACCGGGGAACAATCAGAGGCTATGCAGCAGGCTTTCAATCCGTTCAGTACTGGCCCCAGGATGTGTGTTGGCTCGAAGCTGGTTTTGATGGAGCTGGCTGTGACGGTTGCTAAGACGCTCTCTGTCTATGATATGAGGTTGACGGACGATTGTCCTCGTCAGCGGCAGGACTTGGAAGGGCGGACGTGCGAGTTTCCTCTGAAGAGTTTTGCTACGGCTTTTGTGGATGGGCCGGTTGTTCAAGTGAGACGGAGGTCGAAATCGATGCATAAGAGTGTTGCAGAAAGAGCGGAATAGTGGGAGAGATGAGGTGATTTTCTTAATGTATGCCGGGTCAGTCCTGAAACGTGGACGTGAATGCACTGTTGTTAACTTCACAACCTGCCCACAATGTCAGGTCAGGTCTTACGATCAACTCTAAAGGAGTACAGTTCAACCCCGACGCAGACATCCCTGACTTCGCCGGGAAGATCATCCTTATCAATGGAGACGTGTGCATCTCGTCCACTTACTACCTACTAGACCGACATAGTACTGACGAACGACAGGAACCGCCGGCATAGGCAAAACAACAATCCTCAGCCTCTGCGCGCATAACCCGACTCACATCGTCTTCACCGGCCGCAACCGCACCAGAGCCAACCAACTCATCTCCGAAGCTTCCGACATCTCTCCCAACGTGCCTCTCACGTTCCTAGAATGTGACCAATCTTCGCTCCAGTCAGTAGCAGCTATGACAAAGAACTTCCTCGCCGCCTTCGATCGCCTGGACATCCTCTTCGCCAACGCAGGAGTCATGGCCCTCCCGCCGGCCATCTCCAAGGATGGCTACGAAATCCAGTTCGCGACCAACCACTTGAGCCACGCCTTGCTGCTGAAGTACCTGCTCCCGCTCATGCAAAAGACAGCTAGTGCCGGCCGCGATGTCCGCCTCGTGACCACGACGTCCAGCGCTTTCCAGGGCTCTTACGGGATTTCGTACGCCACCCTCAAGACACCGCAAGATTTCCTTTTCGGCCATTTCCGCCGCTACATGCAGAGTAAGCTGGCCAACACCCTGTATGCGGCGAAGATTGCGGAGCTCTACCCTGAGATCGTTTCGTGTTCTGTGCAGCCGGGCGCGGTCGCTACGGATATTGGGAGTGGGAATTTGGGGGTTCTGGGTGAGGTGTTGAAGGTGGTTGGTACGAGGGGCAGATCCCTTACTCCGGAGCAAGGGGCGTGGAATATGTGTTGGGTCGCTACTACGGCGCGGGATGATCTTATTGGTGGGGCTTATTATGAGCCTGTGGGCTGGCGGGGGAGTTTGACGAAGGTTGCTGAGGATCAGGCGGCGAGAGATGGGCTTTGGGAGTAGACTCAGGAGGAGTTAAGGGGGTTGGTGGTGTGAGGGGGGGGGGG